>VYZU01072321.1:0-16040 GCA_013401355.1 Ceyx cyanopectus
GATCCATCAGAAACCACGTTTTTGATCTCATTAGCAGACTATGATCTGCCAGAAGCACTGTGTAACTCTCCAGCTTCACACAGTTCTGTAAATGAGTGGCTTTGGGGTGCTGTTTATTCATACCTGTGCTATGTAGGTATTACATATGCTGCTTTAAGAAGTCTTTGGGATGAGTGTTGTACAAGGACAAACTCAACGCTTGACTGCCCTACATACTTTGGAGTCTAGACCAAGCTAGGCAGGGTGATAGTCCCAGCTAATAATCCATAATTAAGAGCACTTTGAGAGAGGAATGAAGATGAGTTTGGCTGCTAATGTTGTAACAAAGCAGGAGTTTCACATGCCCTGTATTCCAAGCACATCTGTGTTTGTTACTGCTCATGTGATGCTCTGTCTTTGCTACTACTTACTTCTGCATAAAGGACAAATAGAATATTTGTAAATCTAGAATGCTTTTCAAAGATATGTGCTGATGTTTTTTAAGAGGAAGAAGTGAAAGAATATAGTGGTTTGTTAAAGGCAAGTCACTGCTGAATGACAGTCACATTGCTCACTGGAAATGTTAGACAATGGTCCTGTATAATTTTCTTATATTGCTATTTCATGAATAATGTTCAGAAGAGGGCTTTTCAGGAGCATTTCTGAGCTGTGGACCTTCTCTCAGACAAGTTCTTGTGCTTTGGGAAGTTTTACCTTTAAAGTTTATGTATGATTTTCTGGTTTTGTTTTGTTTTTTACTATATGAATCCTCATATGTGTAGTTGTGTGAGTCTTACAATCCTCATCAGTGTAGTCCAGGTTCATTCCTTTGGATATTTCTCTTTGGAGGATATAGGATCATTTAAAGGTACTGTGTACAAACCTAGCATCCAGATGCCTCATTTGTTCCTTTGTAGTTCAGTGCTAAGTGACAGTTCCTACAGGAATTACTGACTGCACTTTCTCCTGTGCATCATTCACACAGCCCAGCATTTCAATTTTCACTGTGGTTGGTGAGCAGGGACCTTGTGCTGCCTAGACTTGACTATCCTGGCTCTTCATAGCTATTAGTGTCCTTTGGAATATGTCAGCTTGCTAGAAATTCACCCTTGCACTAATCTGAAGTGAGAGCTGATACAGAGGAGAAGGTCACTGCTACTGATTTCAGTTTCTCAGACTTTGAACAGGTGCATATTGAAGGGTAGTATTTTTTTAGTATAATCTTGCTTGCTCTCTAAATGTTGGATAATTTCTCTGCATTTTAGATTTTTTTTTCTATCTTTTCTAAATGTTCTTTGCAGTTAACATTTTTCATGAGGTGTTTCAGTGTAAACATGTCTGATTTCCGTATTGTGTAGTGCTGCCAGCTTGTTTCTGCAGACAGTTGAGTGCTGCTGGACTCCTGCAACGTGGATGGACCTTCTCCATCTCGTGGCTATGGGTGGAATTGCAGTATTTTCTTTGCTGGGTTAGTAACACTTTTGATGCTAACTGAATTGTTTTGGCTGCACTGTTTGTTGCAGGAGGAAAGCTCCAGGAAGAGACGGTTGCCTGTTGTAAGCTCAGTAGTCAAAGTGAAAAAATCCTGTAATGATGGGGATGATGAGGAAGAGGAGGAAGACTATGGGCTGCGAACAGGGAGCATCTCCAGCAGTGTCTCTGTACCTGCAAAACCAGAAAGGAGGTATTTCAGATCTTGGTGATTCTATCTGGTTTCCAGGATGAATTTAATGAACACAAATGGTGAAGGTTGCAGTTGGGGAAAACTGTTACCTGTCAATTTTCAAAGCAGAAAAAAAATGATTTATTTTCAGTAAATAATTTTTATATTTTTTGTACTATCATACAAAAATATGAGTGAGATGTCTGTTTCTACCACCTTTTTTTTTTTTCCCCTCTGATTTTGTAATCTGTTTATATTTTTGTGCAAAAACTGTAAGGAATGTGGAATTTTACACTGCTTGGAGAAAGTTTACTGGCAAAAGAACGTTAATGTTGGCATATTTCAGATGAAATACTTATTGTCATTAAATGATTTTCTAGGAGCTTTAATTGCTGTGCTTATAGACTGGGAATAGTTTTCAAACCAGTTATTCACAGATTCACAGAGTGTCAGGGGTTGGAAGGGAGCTAGAAGATCATCTAGTGCAACCCCCCTGCCAGAGCAGGGGCACCTAGACCAAGTCCCCCAGGAACAGATCCAGGCAGGCCTGGAGTGTCTCCAGAGGAGACTCCACAAACTTTTCAAAAGACTTAAGAGTTTCTCCCCTTTTTTCTGCTTCCTATTTCTGTCTGAAGGTCAGGTGTCAAAGCACATCAGTGGTTTGTATCTGATTTTCAGCAGTGAGGAAGAATGTTTGAACTATGGAAGAGGTTTTCTACTAATCTGCAGTGCTAGCTCATGTAAGATTTGTTTTAAACTAATATGCATTCTGAATATATCTTCAGTGCCTCAACATATTTATCATATTTAAACTTCTGTATTGTTGAAGTCAAAACCCAGGATTTTTTAGAGCTAGTATTTTTTTGATAGTCTATTTTCAGCTGGATCTGACTCCCTGGATAATTAGTAGTGCCAACACAAACATAGCAACAAGCATGTGAGAGGCAGGAGTGGGAGGATGAATGGCAGAGTTTGTGATTTTCAGATGCAGCATGATGTGACAGCAGTTTAAGGTGAGAGGTGCAATCATGCTTCTAGACTTCCATTTTTGAAAGCATTTTGCATAATCTCACTCAAAGAAGAGATTAAAAAGCTGAAAACACATATGGATAAAGTGATTTTAGGTGATGGTTTCTACCAGTACAATGTGTAACTGTGTTAACCTGTTGAAATATCTGTGTTTGACATGAATACAGTTGCTGTTGCAATTAATGTACAATTAATTTATTTTTTTTATCTCCCTTAGACCTTCGTTGCCACCTTCCAAACAGGCCAATAAGAATTTAATACTGAAAGCAATTTCTGAAGCACAGGAATCAGTTACAAAAACAACAAATTATTCCACTGGTAATTAGCATTATTTTTGATTGTGCTAAGATATACTCTTTTAAAGCTCTGTTTTATAAATCCAAGCTAAAGATAGCACTTAGAGATAAAACAGATTGTTAAATAGCTCATGTCAGTGGTATTCATAGGGGATTTTCCATGTCTGTTACTTTGCATTAATATTCAGTGATGAATTATGAAAGCATAAATAAGATTGGAAAGAGTTGGTTAAAATGCATTAATCAAGAGAGTAAATTAGTAAAGCTTACAGAGACAAAATGGAAATGCCAAAAGTTTTTTGAACAGTTGCCAGGGAGAAAGCAGAGGAATAGTTCCAGAGGAAACTTATTTACAAAAAGGGCATTGTGAACTTCTTCCCTCTTGTCTTGCCATTATTTATATTAGAATTTGCACAAGTACTGACAAATAGACCTAAAGGCAGGAATTGTCTATGGAGCTTTCTGTCTTCAAATTGAACTGGAGGAGGTGTCTCTACATCTTAGGAGTTTCATTTTAGGATGGAATAATTACATAGATGAGTAATAAAGATCATTGCCAAACTTAGAATTGAAGAAAAAAATAACTAAGGATAGATCTAGCAAACTATTGGGTTACTTGACACCAAAAAGCACCACTTTGTGGTTTGATACAGAGCTGATTTGTGAGTTTTATCTGAAGTATCATACAGGCTCTTCAACTTAGAGGTCATACTTAATGCATTAAGTATTATACTTTGCTGCTGCCACTCTAATCCTTCTCATGCTGTTCTTTCTAACAAGTAGATGTTCTGAGCTGCCACTTGTAGAGTGTGCACATGCATGAATGTGCTTGCACACTTAATTTTGCAGGTTGATAAAGACAGGTTTTGAGGAGACATGGTTGGGAATTTTTTATTATTATTTTTTTTTTTGTCTGTGTGTGTAAGAATTTATTAGAATTAATTTAGCACCTTATGTAAAAATTATACTACTGTGTGCTTGGGTTTGATGTAAATAATTTACTGCTGTATCTTTATTTAAAGTTCCACAGAAACAGACTGTTCCAGTTGCACCAAGAACTCGAATTAGCCCAGAAGAATCTCAGTTAGAAGTCATCCATGTGCAAAACAGACTGCCTGCTCTGAGTTACCAGCTTCAAGTAGAAGAGCCAAAGGAGCAGACAGCTGAAGGAATTCAAGGTCATCTGATAACATCCTTTAAACATTTATGCCAGGGAATGTCAAATTACAACAGGCTGAGCAGAGAAAAGAAATGCTTTTAATTTTTAAGGGAGCATCAAAAACACTTCTGAAAAAGTTGGTTATTCTTGCTAATTGTTTATATATTTAGACAGTTGAGTAAAATTTGATATAAGATCATGGTTACCTTAACTGGAATGGTAAAAGCTCTTTATTAAAAACAATAACTATTAAAAACAATAATTATTTATCATATAGCTTTACTTGGCACCTTTCCACCAACAGAAAATAGTTGAAATTGTATCTGTAAAGTTCATATGAAGATCAGTTTTTGAGTTAAGGTACGGAATATGGTTAAGGTAAATATTTTTGCTCTTTTGCCATTGAAGTGGAAATGGCAGCTTGCTAGGAAAGCTACAGGAAGGAAAACCATGTCAGATGTGGAATAGTTCTCTGACTTGTTTCACTGCTTTTAAGAAGACCATAAAGTAGTCCCTTGAAGTTGTGGATAGTCAACACCTGCACAAATGTAATTTGTCATGAAATGTAAATGTCATGAAATTTCCTGCTGTTTCTGAAACAATGAGCAGGGGTTCATCATTATGAGAGTGGCTTCTTTGTGTAAGAAGTGTGGAGGGTTTTGTTGTTGTTTTTTAATCAAACTTGATAAAAACTTGATGACTTTTTTTTCAGGAGCTGAACAAAAGGAGCTCTCTGCTCGGCTCCAGATTGATCCTGTGGTTGAAGACACTTTGCAAGTGACCCCAGGTGAAATCTTGTGATCTTCTGTTCATCAATAATAATTTCAGGTTTTCAGTGGAACACTGCTGGTCAGTGAATATTAAAATACAACTTTCTGTTCAATTAATTATACTGATTTCTAGTATTTAGTATTTTCTACATATCTCAGGAATAACAAGGTCACATCAGCAGGTGTTCAAAGCCTAAGAGATTTTGGGGACACCCTCCAGTGCTTCACAGCTATTCCAGTAACAGAGTTTCCTGTTCTGTCATCATGTGGCCTGTGATTCCTGTTGATCCACTTCTGTGGAATAAGCAAGGAAGTAAAAATGTTTTCTGGAAGCTTTAAATTTCTGGAAGCAATGACAATAAAATTAGCTGCTGGGCAGTGTAAATTGCTATTATGCTTTTAACTTGTAGCAGCGTTTTCACTACAACCTTATTTTTCTTTCTAATTTTACTCCCAATTCAGATTACTATGATGCAGAATCTATGGTCCATGCAGACACTAGGTCATTTATCCTGAAGAAGCCCAAGCTGTCTGAGGAAGCAGTGCCCCAGCCCCAGCAGCTGGGCAGGAAGGCAGCAGAGCCCATGCGGGTGCTCCCGGGACGCCTGATCCAGACAAGGTAAGGGTCACAACCCTGACACTGGCTCTGCTCACAGGGCTTGTCTGTGCTTTGGCTGCAAGCAGCAGTCAGCCAGCCTTCTACTTTGACACTCCAGTCAGGAGCTGTGATGCTGTGGAAAATGGAGAGCAGAGAAAAATAAAAAAGCAGAGGCAAAAAACTCCCAGAAATCCTTCTGAACGGTCATCTGCAGCTTGAGCAGGTCATTGATTTCCCAGAAAGAAGGAGCAACTGAGAAGTACTTGTCTTTTTTTCTGTCATAGCTGTTCTGATACCTGAAATCTGATAAGTTTCCTTTAGTTCTACACCTGTTTCATCCTGAGCTTACATTTCTTAAGCAGTATCTTTTAATGCAGTTTGGAGTGTGGTGGCTCCTGAGTGCTCAGTGCTGGGAGGGAAGCCAGCACATTCTGCCTGCTGGTAGCTCAGTAGCCATAAGCCAACAGTTAAGGTGCATATGGGACAAGTGATTTAAGGCTGAGTACTGGTGAGTTTGACCAAGGGAAGTTTTAAGTTGATGTCAGCTTCAGGTGATGTGTTGCAGATATTTTCTCATTTCCCCAGAGGAGCAATGGCCAGTTCACAGCTGTTCTCTTGTGAAAGGCCTTGAGAATCCCTGCTACCAAATAGTGATCTTTCCTGTCACTTCAAAACTACTCAGAATAATGGGATGTGCTTTGTCACTGTGGGCTTCTGTGTTTGAGAAACTGTTCATGTTTCCTTTCCACAAGTAGATTTAAAGCAGCCTGTGTTAATGACAGAGTAAAACAAAGCAATGAACAAACAAACCCAAAAGGACAACCTTGCAATGTCACAATTGAAAACTGTGACTGTGATCCAGGAGAGTGGTCAGTTTCTGCCTGTGAATGGATCACTTTATTACTTCTTGAACTTGAAAGTTCTGGCTAGTGATATTTTAATGTGATTTTTGTCTCTCAGAGGCATTACAAACTCCAATTGCTTTCAGTGTCATTTCACAGAGAAGCAAAGTTTATACCTTCAGTGTCAAAAAGAGCACTCCATAGTGCATTTCCAAATATTTAGAATCACATGCCATTCAGAAAATCCCTTGGGTGAAATGGGTGGGACAGAGGAAGACTGGAGAAAATGCATTCTTCACTCCCTCTTTTTTCCATGTGACTACTCTCAGATACAGGATACTGGGCCAGAATGGTCCTTCAATCAGACTGAGCATCAAAGTTGTTACTGTCAGTATTTCAGTTCCTTCTTCCTACTCCTAAAAACTTCTATACCCACTGTTTTGTAATGAGCTGTTCAGTGTATTTGAGGAGACATCTGTTTTCTGTGTATAAAAAGGTACATGATTCCAAGAATGATGTTTACCTTCACTTTTTTTTTTTTTTTCTCAAAAATAAAATTTCTTCAAAAGATGAATCACTTCAACTGTTCCTGTAAATGAGATTTTGGATCTATTTGTTCAGCAGACTGCAATAAATAGAACTGTACCTGCCAAGTTCTCTGCTATATGTCATTGAAAAATGTTTCTTACCAGTGCTTCAGGGAAACCAGAAGGCAAACTGGTACTTGGAGTTAAATACTACTCCAGTAGTATTCAAGGAAGGTTTGTTATTGTGTGCCTCTCCCCAGATTAGCTTGTACTACAGGAAATTGCTAGTGCAGCTCAAACCTCTTGAGTTAGAAAATCTATTCTTGCCATGTTTCTTTTCTTGGCAGAGAGCAGCTTGTACAGCCAGAGAAACCAGCTAGTCCCAAGTTCATCGTGACCCTGGATGGGGTACCCAGCCCACCAGGATACCTTTCTGATCAAGAAGAGGAAGATCTGTGTCTGATGGAAGGATTAAAGCCAGTCACCCAGAACATGTGTGCCAGCAAAGGGTTAAAAGGCCTCAGAGCACAGCAGCTGCAGCTTGTGGCCAAGCAGCTGGAGGGCTGTGATGGTAATTCTGCTGACTGGCAGCATCTGCCACCCTGTGGGGGTCTGAGGGGGGATTTATCATTCTCAACAAAACAAAGTGCTGGTGTTTATGCCTCAGAAGAGAACATCCTTTAGGGAAATGAAACGTGGTATGTCCATGGGGCTGTATCTTTAGGTGAGCTAGAGCAGCATGGCACAAAAGTCTCCAGACATCTCTGGTAGTAAAACTTGACACCTTTCTCTTTGGAAAGTGTGTCTTCATTGGCAGAAATCTGCATTTCTGGTGGAGCCACTGTCATTTGTCTTCATGCTTATGGACAGGAGATTTTATGATGATTTTTTTTGCCATGCTTTGAACTTTAAAAAATACATCAGGTGGTATGAATGTTCCTTCTAGATTTGTGTTAGCAGAAGGAGCCTGGCTGAGGTGTAGCAGGGTCAAGTTGCTAGATTCTGAACATAGAACTTAAACAGTGGATGATTTTTCTTGGAGGTTTGTATATTCAGGATACTTTTTCAATAACATGGGAAACTGTGTGCTGAAGTGTATGTTTGAATTACTTATCATTCTGACACTGATGAAAAATACAGAGGATTTTTTTGTCAGACCTACTGAATACTTGCCTTAAGGTCAGTCTTTTATTACAATAATTTTCTTATTAAAATATATAACCTTTATTGTCCATACAAGCAGTACACCCAAATTTTCTGAACTACATAAAGAATAGTAGTTCTTGCATACAGGGAACTCTTAAATTTCACAGATCCAGCTTTAAATGTGTCATGCAGTTATGAGAGAACCATGGAGGAAAAGCAGAAATTCTTTCAAGTCCATGTCCTTTCAGTTATATATTTATATATATAACTGAAATATATGTAATAAAAAATTATTATTTTTTTTTTTTTACTCCATCTCTTGAAATAATTTTCTGGAGCCAGAAATATCTTGGAGAAAGGGAGCATTTTAACACATGGCTCAGCAGAGCAGTTGTTAACTAAGGTTCAGTTGGAGAATCTTTGTCTTGTAACTAAGGTTTGGTTGAAGAATCTTTGTCTTGTTTGATCAAGATTTGGGCTGTTTGGCTTTCACACCTCAAGTTTGAGAAGAAAATGGATTTATTTTTGTTCATAAACAGTGCAAGTTTGATCTTTTCTCACCAGAAGGCAGCTCTGAGTCCAATATAATGAATTCTTTCACTTAGTAGTTTTGGAAGCTTTAGGTAATAGGATTGTCTATAAATTTTTACTGACATGACTTTTTGTTGTTTTTTATGAAGAGCTAGGAAACACAGGGAATTTTAGTTATGCTCTATTGCATACAGAACTGTAAAGGTCCCAGCTTACTCATTTGTCTTTTTTCTTTCCTTCCTAGTGGACATGGAGCAGTTGAACCTGCTGCAAAAGCAGGAGAAGGTTCTGGAACGCTGCAAGTACTGGCCTGCCTGTAAACATGGAGATGAGTGTGTGTACCACCACCCCACACTGCCCTGCAAGTGAGTGCTGTGGCCTCAGGCCCCTCACAGCTTCACCCCAGGCTGGCAGCCTGAGGCTGGTAGTGCTGTCACTGAATCCTGCTCTTCTCCCATCTCCCAGCTGTCAGTGCAGGGGTGTGTTTCTAAGCAGAGCCCAGCTGTGCTCACACAGAAAGCCTCACTCAGCACATGGGCTGCTGGGTCTGTGCTGCTTGCAGATGTTAATGGTGTGCTGTCCAAACTGCTCTGCTAGCTGTAAAAATGCTTTTGGATGTGTGATGGGAGCATCACTTAGTGATACAGGGAATTTTTAAAGCAGGGGGTGACTCTTGAGTGTGCACTGTGCTTTTGATTTCTCTTCCACAAGTCTAGAAAAAAACAATTTCTGCTTTGAGAGAAATGTTTACCAGGCTGGGTAGCTTTATTTACTCCAGGTCTTTGAATTTTGTTCTAACATAACTAAATTCAAAATAACACTTTCTCCTCAGTGAATGACCCATGTTACTCAGGGAGTTCTGTACCCTTCTGTGTAGAAGGTCTGAACTGACAGCACCTTTGCTGTTCTGCACTGCACACTAAGAGTAGAATCACAGAAACACAGGATGGTGGGGGTTGGAAGAGACCTNAAATTCTTCAAAAGATGAATCACTTCAACTGTTCCTGTAAATGAGATTTTGGATCTATTTGTTCAGCAGACTGCAATAAATAGAACTGTACCTGCCAAGTTCTCTGCTATATGTCATTGAAAAATGTTTCTTACCAGTGCTTCAGGGAAACCAGAAGGCAAACTGGTACTTGGAGTTAAATACTACTCCAGTAGTATTCAAGGAAGGTTTGTTATTGTGTGCCTCTCCCCAGATTAGCTTGTACTACAGGAAATTGCTAGTGCAGCTCAAACCTCTTGAGTTAGAAAATCTATTCTTGCCATGTTTCTTTTCTTGGCAGAGAGCAGCTTGTACAGCCAGAGAAACCAGCTAGTCCCAAGTTCATCGTGACCCTGGATGGGGTACCCAGCCCACCAGGATACCTTTCTGATCAAGAAGAGGAAGATCTGTGTCTGATGGAAGGATTAAAGCCAGTCACCCAGAACATGTGTGCCAGCAAAGGGTTAAAAGGCCTCAGAGCACAGCAGCTGCAGCTTGTGGCCAAGCAGCTGGAGGGCTGTGATGGTAATTCTGCTGACTGGCAGCATCTGCCACCCTGTGGGGGTCTGAGGGGGGATTTATCATTCTCAACAAAACAAAGTGCTGGTGTTTATGCCTCAGAAGAGAACATCCTTTAGGGAAATGAAACGTGGTATGTCCATGGGGCTGTATCTTTAGGTGAGCTAGAGCAGCATGGCACAAAAGTCTCCAGACATCTCTGGTAGTAAAACTTGACACCTTTCTCTTTGGAAAGTGTGTCTTCATTGGCAGAAATCTGCATTTCTGGTGGAGCCACTGTCATTTGTCTTCATGCTTATGGACAGGAGATTTTATGATGATTTTTTTTGCCATGCTTTGAACTTTAAAAAATACATCAGGTGGTATGAATGTTCCTTCTAGATTTGTGTTAGCAGAAGGAGCCTGGCTGAGGTGTAGCAGGGTCAAGTTGCTAGATTCTGAACATAGAACTTAAACAGTGGATGATTTTTCTTGGAGGTTTGTATATTCAGGATACTTTTTCAATAACATGGGAAACTGTGTGCTGAAGTGTATGTTTGAATTACTTATCATTCTGACACTGATGAAAAATACAGAGGATTTTTTTGTCAGACCTACTGAATACTTGCCTTAAGGTCAGTCTTTTATTACAATAATTTTCTTATTAAAATATATAACCTTTATTGTCCATACAAGCAGTACACCCAAATTTTCTGAACTACATAAAGAATAGTAGTTCTTGCATACAGGGAACTCTTAAATTTCACAGATCCAGCTTTAAATGTGTCATGCAGTTATGAGAGAACCATGGAGGAAAAGCAGAAATTCTTTCAAGTCCATGTCCTTTCAGTTATATATTTATATATATAACTGAAATATATGTAATAAAAAATTATTATTTTTTTTTTTTTACTCCATCTCTTGAAATAATTTTCTGGAGCCAGAAATATCTTGGAGAAAGGGAGCATTTTAACACATGGCTCAGCAGAGCAGTTGTTAACTAAGGTTCAGTTGGAGAATCTTTGTCTTGTAACTAAGGTTTGGTTGAAGAATCTTTGTCTTGTTTGATCAAGATTTGGGCTGTTTGGCTTTCACACCTCAAGTTTGAGAAGAAAATGGATTTATTTTTGTTCATAAACAGTGCAAGTTTGATCTTTTCTCACCAGAAGGCAGCTCTGAGTCCAATATAATGAATTCTTTCACTTAGTAGTTTTGGAAGCTTTAGGTAATAGGATTGTCTATAAATTTTTACTGACATGACTTTTTGTTGTTTTTTATGAAGAGCTAGGAAACACAGGGAATTTTAGTTATGCTCTATTGCATACAGAACTGTAAAGGTCCCAGCTTACTCATTTGTCTTTTTTCTTTCCTTCCTAGTGGACATGGAGCAGTTGAACCTGCTGCAAAAGCAGGAGAAGGTTCTGGAACGCTGCAAGTACTGGCCTGCCTGTAAACATGGAGATGAGTGTGTGTACCACCACCCCACACTGCCCTGCAAGTGAGTGCTGTGGCCTCAGGCCCCTCACAGCTTCACCCCAGGCTGGCAGCCTGAGGCTGGTAGTGCTGTCACTGAATCCTGCTCTTCTCCCATCTCCCAGCTGTCAGTGCAGGGGTGTGTTTCTAAGCAGAGCCCAGCTGTGCTCACACAGAAAGCCTCACTCAGCACATGGGCTGCTGGGTCTGTGCTGCTTGCAGATGTTAATGGTGTGCTGTCCAAACTGCTCTGCTAGCTGTAAAAATGCTTTTGGATGTGTGATGGGAGCATCACTTAGTGATACAGGGAATTTTTAAAGCAGGGGGTGACTCTTGAGTGTGCACTGTGCTTTTGATTTCTCTTCCACAAGTCTAGAAAAAAACAATTTCTGCTTTGAGAGAAATGTTTACCAGGCTGGGTAGCTTTATTTACTCCAGGTCTTTGAATTTTGTTCTAACATAACTAAATTCAAAATAACACTTTCTCCTCAGTGAATGACCCATGTTACTCAGGGAGTTCTGTACCCTTCTGTGTAGAAGGTCTGAACTGACAGCACCTTTGCTGTTCTGCACTGCACACTAAGAGTAGAATCACAGAAACACAGGATGGTGGGGGTTGGAAGAGACCTCTTGGTTTTTACTGCATGGCAAGAACATCCACAGGGAAAATGAAGAGATGTTGGTGTGCAGCTGCCACACTACACCCCTAGGCCCTGCTGGGGAGTTAACTGCACGTGTGCAAGCCCTGGTGCACAACAGCTGCTTGGGGATTTTGCTCAGAGAACACACTTTTGACTCATTTTTTTTTCCCTCAGAGTTTTTCCTAACTGCAAATTTGCTGATAAATGCCTGTTCATCCACCCAAACTGTAAATATGATGCCAAGTGCACTAAGCCAGACTGCCCTTACACTCATGCCAGCCGACGAGCCCCCCATCCATCTTCCAAACCAGGTGAGCACCTCTTGTTTTCCTCACCTTCACATCAAAGCACTGCAGAGAAAACTGGTTTTTGGAAGCAGAAACTGACAGTGGTGAAAAAAAAAATGTCTTGCTTGATCTGAGTTTTTTTTTTCTCCAAGTCTTACTGTGAGATGAGGAGAATAGGCAAGTGTTACTTGACTGTTTTATCCCTTGTTCAGGGATAAAAATCCCTGAATGCTCTTATGCAGGAGCCCCTCTGAAGCCTGCAAGGCTGAAGGGGTGACTTGCCCAGGTAGTCCCTTCTTCAGGAGCCATCAGCCAGCACTGCACTTCTACTCAGAGTTGGCTCTTGAGTTAGAGAAGTGTTGTACCAAGAGCTTGTGATGCAAATCAAAACCAGACATTTCTGTCTTTGCACCAACACTCTCCTTCAGTGGCACTGCAGGAGCTAAGGATGAGTTTCAGGGATGAGGTTACCCAGGGTAGGCAGTAGCTGTGTTTGGATTATGGGCTGGCATTCCTGAGCCCTAGGACAGTGCCAGGGTGGGGGGTTTACTCCACTGAAAGCAGGCTCTTTGGGAAGGGGTTTAGCCCTTAGCCATAGCACAGTGCAGTTTGAATCTCCTCTGTCATTTGTAGCAGCTCCTCTCTGCTCTGCAAAGTGCACATCTACCCTAGGATGAGATGAGTGCAGTGTAATTCACTTCCCATGGTTCTTGCAGAACTCTGATGTGATAGAAAATGTAATTTATTGCAGAAAGATTGATAGATTTGTGTGGAATTGTGTTAAGAAACTAGTTTATTCTGATACAGAGTAACTTCCTATTTTATTTTCTCCTATTAGCACCACTGCCCACACCATCTGTATCTGCCACTAATCCACTCTGCAAGTTTTTTCCAGCTTGTAAGAAAATGGAATGTCCATTTTACCACCCAAAAGTAAGAATTCTCTCCTATCTCTGCCCTTCCTTTCTAGAAAAATACTTAAAATACGTTGTTTTGGGTCAAGAAATGTCACTAGCATTTCACACTTTTTGATTTCACAGATGTTAACAATCTCAGAAACAATAGAAGAATTAAAATAATTAAGAGACTTGCTGTGCTGCAGTATCCAAGAGCTGTAAAGATTGCCCAGTTATCTTGGAGTACATTTAATTTATATGAGTTTGCAACTTGGGTACTTCTGTAGCATTCTGTACCTACCTGTTCTTAACAGCAGTAGGCAGAGTGCTTTGTCAGCCCTGAGAGCTGAGTGCAGGGCTTCCCAGCACATCAGCCAGCTGCTCTGGCCTTTCCTGTCTTTGAGGATGCTGTGCCCTGCTCCTCACTTGTATGCACTGCTCACTGGTGCTCTGTAGACCTTGAAAAGCCAAGGAGCTGCCAGTGCAGTGGCAGTTGTGGGGCACCTAACTGAATACTCCCAGAGCAGGATTGCCTCCTGTCACTGGTTTGAACTGGTGGCAGCAGTCTCTGGAGCTGTGAATTCTGCAACCTCTGAGCTACCTCAGGCAATTCTACCCAGGTTGCCTTGGTCAGGAGTTCAGCCAGCTTGGAACAGCCTCTTCTGAGATGCTTTCCTTGTCCCCTAGCATTGCAGGTTCAACACCCAGTGCACGAGGCCAGACTGCACCTTCTACCACCCGAGCGTGGCCGTGCCCCCCCGCCACGCCCTCAAGTGGACTCGAGCTCAGACCAGGTGAGGCTCCTGCTCACAACTTCTCCTCTTGCCTGCCTTAGCCTTGGGGTGCATGCTGTGACTTCTGGCACCACTGGAATTTCAGACACTGGCCGTGTGTGTCAAGGTTGTATGAAGGTGCCTGTTACATGTTACTTGTTACAGGCATCTCTCTTTTGAAGAGAATTATGGAATCATTTGGTTGGAGGAGACCTTTGAGTCCAACTCTTCAGGGTCCCTAAACCATGTCCCCCAGCACCACAGCCACACAGCTTTTAAACACTGCCAGGGATGGGGACTCCACCACCTCCCTGGGCAGCCCATTCCAATGCCCAACTACCCTCTCTGGAAAGACATTTTTCCTGATATCCAACCTAAATTTCCCCTGGTGCAACTTGCAGCCATTGCCCCTCGTCCTGGCATTTTGAACTTGGGAGAAGAGGTCGCCCCCCACCTCCCTACAACCTCCCTTCAGGTAGCTGTAGAGAGCAATAAGGTCCCCCCTGAGCCTCCTCTTCTCCAGACTGAACAATCCCAGCTCCTCAGCCTCTCCTCACAGGAGAAACTCTCCAGACCCTTCACCAGCTTCGTTGCCCTTCTCTGAACTGGCTCCAGCACCTCAACATCCTTCTTGGAGTGAGGGGCCCAGCACTGGACACAGTGCTCAAGGTGAGGCCTCCCCAGTGCCCAGTACAGGGGCACAATCACCTCCCTGCTCCTGCTGCCCACACTGTTCTGATCCAGGCCAGGATGCTGTTGCCTTCTTGGCTGCTTGGGCACACTGCTGCCTCATACTCTTTACAGAACTCTTCACTCTTTAGTTTTAGAGTTATAAAGAGGTATAAACATGAAATCCTGTGGTGCAGCCCTGAATAGCAAGTGCCCTGCAGCTGGGACATGCAGGGTCACTGAATCCCAACCTGGACTTACTGTGTTTAGTGAGTTTTATTTGAATAAAGCTGAATAACCAACATGACCTCTTCTTTACCATCATTCTGTCTTGTGTCCAAGCTGTCTTTTCCACAAATTGTTCTGCTGACAGAAACACTTCTGACAGTGTGTCTGTCAGAACAGGTCCTTCCTCTCATCTATCCATGATCTCAAATGTACCAAAGGTGTAGTCATCTGCCTGGCTTAAAGATAGCCAAATGACAGAGCCTTTCCCTGCAGCTACCCTCATCTGCAAAAGTCTCAATCACTAGAGGGGCAGGATGCAAATCCACTCTAAAATCTTCCACCCTGCAGACTGTTAGGATCATTACTTATGTGAATTGTTCTTTTCTTTCCCCTCAGTGAATGATTGATACAACTTGGGACCCAACTTTGCCTCCTTCAGACAGTAGTGGAAAGGAAGATTAACCACCAGAGGCACAGGATGGTAGAAAACCCCATGCATTTTGAACTTTTACTATACATCGTTTTCACAAATTGAGGCTGACATTACTTGAAATGTCTCTAATTTTCCAAGTTTGTAAGTTTGAGCAATTTTACATTTTTTTTACAATGTAAGAAAAAAAGTCTGTGTAAGAAAAATTTTACTTTCGATTCCATTAAAAACTTTCAAAGCACATTTTATGTCCCTTTTGAGTCTTGTTTTTTGCTTCTGTGTGTTGAAGTGAATTGTCAGGAAGTCTGAGGAAGGTTATTCCTGGGTTCAGATCTTGGGAGGAATACTTCAGTAGAGGTTTGGTACAGTGCATACAATTGATGTCCTGGCAAATAACAACTGAACTCCTCACCCTCTCACAGAGAAAAACGTGTAAAGGGATTTTCTTTTAGGTGTTTTTTCCATGTAATAGTCATCACACTCCTGGCACTTCTCAAGCAGGGAAAAAGCAAAGACAAGAGAACATAAATGCTTCATAAAAAAATAATATAAATAATTAAATATGCTTAAGGGGTATAATGATGAGAAGTGTTGAGCAGTAACATAAATGCACTTTT
>VYZU01072332.1:0-21979 GCA_013401355.1 Ceyx cyanopectus
AAAAAAAAATGAGGTCTGTGAATTCTTTCATTAGAGCAAACTAATGGTGATGGTTGTCACAAGGTGACTTACTTGGAGACAGATCTAGCAGGGAGTGTTGTGGCCACCCTCATCTGTCACTGCAGCTAAATGTAGCCTCAGCCTCCCAGCTCTGCTGTGTGCTGCTGGCAGCTGCCTGCTGTGGGATGGCCATGGTTCTGGTCCTTGCTGGGGACTCAGGGGTGCTGAGGCCCCTCTGACCTCCCTTCTGCAGCCTGGGCAGCTGCAGTGGGGTCTCAGCTGAAACATGCTCAAAAATGACATGTTTTACAAGTTGTCTGAACTTGCAGCTTCATTGTCCATGATACTGAATGACTGCTGCTGCTCTAGGTGTGCTTTTATACAGCAGACAAAATGCATCACCACTGAGCAGGGAGGATTAATTGGGATCTTGTTACTGTGGATTTACTGTGGCTGAAAACGTCAGATGAGCTTTGAGAACTTGGTAACTTGATTCTTGTGCTCACATGAATCCTGCTATTCATGCTGAGAATCTGAGTGATTTCATCTCCTATCACTGTAAGAATGAAATGTGAATTAGTGAGACCTTTGTCTTGGATCTTTGACTAATGCAAATTTTAAAGATGCTATCAGAGCTGAGCTCAGCTCTTTTACCAACTAATTCTCATGGCTTCTGAAGAAAATATGACTTTACATTGCAGTCTGACACCTCTTCATGCATTTTATTGATCCTTTTCCCCTGTAAATCCAAAAAGAATCCTTCTCTGGCCCCTGAAAGCTATGAAAGAGCTATGGGTCCTCACTTAAAATACAGAAGGCTCCATTTTTAAGCAGTTTAATATATTCATTTTTTCTGCAGCATTAGCTAGTGTAAATTCCTCTGGATGAATAAATAATGTACTTGGTTCTGAGTAAGGAAAGCATGTTCTGCCTGGTTCTTCTTAGTGCTGTACAACTGGGATATGTAAGGCTCAGCTTAGTGTAAATTTTGGTTTTAGATGTTCTTTGTGTAATTTCTAGTAAGTACTTCCAAAGTTCAGAATAAAAAAACACTATTTTGTAATCTTTTTCCAGCTGTCTCCCCATGATAACCTGATTCTCAGCCAGCCTGTGTCATCACCTCTTCCACTGAGGCAAGTAGCAGTATCTTCTGTTGGACTGGGAAATGTTTTCTGACAACACTGTGGGAAATATTTAGTACTTCGGGTTATAATTGTGCAAATAAACTTACCTTGTCTGGTGCCTTTTGTAGCTCCTGAGTTGATGGCTGTGATTAGCCCTGCTCTCTGACAAGGATACATAATTCATGAACAATAGCTGGCTTTTGTCAAATCATCTGAGAGGTTTTTTGAGGCAGAATGTAGATTGTTAGATCCCCTTTCTAAGAGCTGGCACCTGGGCTCCCAAGATAGGGCAGCTTTGTGACTTTTGTGTCTCTGTGCAGGAGAATGATTAAAGAAATATACGTTGTCTCCCTGTAAATTGCTTCTCCAAAAGAAAAATCATCATGAGCCTGTCCTAAAAATAGTCTAGACTGATTGAAGAGTGTGAGGGAGTCGTGGTTACTATTGGGAAGTAGCCATTTGTCAGAGTGAAGTGCACCAAGTGCTCTGCCTTGCAGTCTGCAGAAACCTTGCCAGGTGGAAATTTATAAAATCCTGCTCTAATGCCTTGTTTTCTAATATGCTACTGAACATTTCTCTTTGGTTTATTTTTTTTTATGGTCCTTTGTAACTCACCAGTGTGTTTCTATTAACAGTGGAGGCAAGTTTTCTACACTACTTCAGAATTTAGGACCTGAAAATGCAGTCACTCTGCTTGTGTTTGCAGTGACAGAGCATAAAATCCTCATCCACTCGCTGCGCCCTTCGGTCCTCACCAGTGTGACTGAGGCACTGGTCTCTGTAAGTCACATGCAGTACACCTCTAAGTGGAAAAAAGAATGTTTTAGAGAGAAATATGTATAGTAGTAGTGCTGTTAGGCTTAATGGTTCAATAAGAATAAAAATAAATAACATTAGAGAGAAGAAAAAAACAAGTTGTTAATGATACCCTCTGCAGACAGGAGGAGAGTAACTGTTGTTGGTTCTTTGTGTGTAAATATTGTGTGGTCACCACAGTGTGCTGAATGAGAGTTCCTGCTTTTCCCAAAGCTTTCTTGCAGAAGAATTTTCAATGCATGTTGTTTTCCTGCCTGACATTGCCAAGCATTGTTTTGCTCCCTCTACTAGATGCAGTCTGTTGTACTGAAGAGTAATAATTACCTGCCATGGTCAAGGAGTTGGAACTGGCAGTCAGTGAAGTGTGATTTTTGTTTGCATAGACTGTATTATCATAAATGTTTTACCTGTATTTTTGTCTCTGATTATTTTCAAAGATGATCTTTCCCTTCCACTGGCCCTGCCCCTACATCCCTCTGTGTCCCTTGGCACTGGCAGATGTGTTAAGTGCACCATGCCCATTCATAGTGGGAATTGATTCAAGATACTTTGACCTCTATGACCCTCCACCAGATGTGAGCTGTGTTGACCTCGATACCAATACAATTTCTCAGTAAGTATTTATTAACCTTTTTTTTTTTCATTATAATCTTTTTCTTCTTCCTGTCTTCAAAGGCAAAAAATAGCTTTTTTGGCAAAACTTGGGGGTATGGGGTTGTCTGTTTGAAACCTCTGAAGTTTCTAATATCACTCTTCTTGAAATGAAGCTAGAAATGCTATCTCCTGTTCAGCACTTCAGAGTGAAGTACAGTCCTCATGGAACATTATTGCCTTTTGTTCTGTTACACTAAAATCTTATTGCACACGTTGGCAGGTTTCCTGGATTGGCCATATTGTGTCTCACTTCACTGTCCCTGGAGAACAGTCATTTTCCTTCTCCATGATCAGCTTTCTTAGTGTTGGAGAAATTCTAGTATCTTCATATGGGCATCTGCTTGAAAATCACAACAATTAAATCCTACTCCATGTCAATATCAAGTAGAGGAACTTCATGTTGATTATTAGAGATGGGAACTTCCATGGGTGAAAGGGTCTTAATTAAGACTCAATCACACCATCATTAACAAACTGAAATAACAGATTAGAGTATTTCACCTTCAGAACTGTGCAGAGTAGTACCTTTTTCTGTAATACCAATTAGCTAGTATCTAAAATCCTAGTGAGGGACAGCAAGGCACTGTTAAAACCAGCAGAAACAGTCCATATTGTTATGATATTAAAAAAATATATTTATTTCCTTGTGAAGATGTGATTAAAAAAAAAATAGAAGAGGCTAAGGCTTGTGCTTCAACACACAAAAACAATTAAGCTAGTATTTCAGGATTAATCAAGTTTAATATACTCAGTATATAACTTTTCAAAGTCCTTTGGTCAGTGTTTGGTCAGCAGGCTTTCACCATTACAATGCCTAACTAAAAACTTCATTCCTCATTTTTTTAATTTATGGTTTTACTTTTTCTTCAGTAGCTGTGTGTGGATTTAGAGATGGTTGCATCTATTGATATTGGTAAACAGCAATTTTTGCTAAGGATTTTGTGCTGGTACCCTGTTTGTGTAGCGGTTCTGCTCTGAACTTTTCTAGGAACTAATTCAAACTAGGCTGTGATCACCAGGTGAATTCTACACCATTGTATGGAAAAAAGCATCAGAGAGATGCTTACAGTGTGCAGCATTGTGACCAGCAGGGTCTGCAGGTTTGCTGGTGCCCTCTGTTGACAAAGAATGTCATACATTTTTTTTTTCATCATAATAATGATCCAGTGAAGTCCAAATCTCTGTGCACTACACACAAAGCAGCTCTCCTGGCTGATTGATTTCAGGTTACCAGGAGCAGTCCAGTCATTATCTGCATCCTAGCTGAAGTAATTACAGCTCAGAACATAGTGTGTGGTGCTTGCTGGTGCAGTGGCAGCTGCTTCATAGTATTAATCCATCTTTCATGAGTTCTAAGTGGATTGATTCAAGTGATAAAAAGCAATCATCAGCCTGAAATATGGGGCATCAGGTGGACAGGTGTGATCATAGCTCCATACACTGATGCAGCTTTGCCTTGGCTTGGTTTTCAATCTTCCTCAGTCCTGCTTGAGTGGAGCAAATTGTAGCTGTTGTGTCACTTCTCTGGTGGGATAGAAAATTCCTCTGGATCCAGTCCTATATACACACCTATTCCAGTGTCTGCTCATACTTATTTTTGGTTTTGTTTATTTCTTTTCAGAACTGGAGATAAGAAAGCTATTGCATGGAAGATCTTACCAAAGAAACCTTGTAAAAATCTGATGAACACTTTAAATAATTTATATCAACAACTGGCAGAATGTGAGTGGGAAACTACAGTGTAAGATTTACACTGAATATAGTGTACCATATTAACAGATAAATATAGCTATTTAAATATATTTTCTTAAGTCACCTTTACACTAAATATGTTTTTGTGCAGAAGGGGCAAAATCAAAAAGCAAAGAGTAGGTCAGGACCTAATAAAGACCTTTCAAATATCTTCAAAGCCTGCTCAAGTCTGGTGGTGTCTTGCCTCATAAACTACATTACCTGAAACTTCAAGATGGAAATAAGGAATGCTTTAAAATGTTGATACAAGATTCCACTTTAAGAACAAAGCTTTTGTTAGATCTTGCCAAAAAAAAGTCTGCTTTCTCCCTGTGTCAGTGTTTGCATTGATGCTGTCTTTTGATGGCTCCACTTTACATCCCTGAGGTGTTTTTCTCTATATGTAGGTACTTAATAAGTGTAGTCTGCCTTTTGGGAGCACTTTGAAACACAAGGCACATCCCATCCATGTGTTTGTCCCTAAAATATCCCTTCATAATCAGTCTCTGTATACATTTTCACTTGTTTTTATAAACATCTTTCTTTGAGGTTTTTTGGGTTTTTTTTGAAGCTCTGTCCACACCGGTTCTCTCTGTTGCTGTAGTAACTAATGTGCTGAAAAGGTAAATGTCTCTTGCTGTTGGTGTTCTCCAGATACAGGAATTCTATGTGGTCAAGCTGAATCCATTGTCTGTGTCATGATAGAATTTAATTGCATATATTTTAAATAGAGCTCAGAAATCAGTGACTCTAGTGGGATAAGAATTAATTTTTTTACTAAAATTGTGGAAAAAAATGGTTTGAAACGTTTTCATGTTTTTGTTCACAGTGCAACAAAGACCAAGAGAAGATGCACTGATGGAATTAGCAATGAATGACTATGATTTTAATTCTGGGAAGAAACTGCACCTGTTAGACCTGGAGATCCAGGAGGCATTCCTGTGTTTCATGGCCTCAATACTCAAAGGTTACAGGTCTTACCTCAGGCCAATAACAGAGGCACCCTCTGAAACAGCCACAGATGCAAGTTCTCTTTTTGAACTACAAGGTAAAGAGTCATCAAGTGGTTTTATGTATATTAATATATCAGTTTGGATTAATTTACAGAATCAAACCATTTTCAGTGTTAGCACTGTGAAGGAAGGTAGACATTCAAGGGCAGAGAAGCTTGCAGACTAGTGGCAGAGATTACAGAAAGGTGACTCCTCGCCAGGAATGGATCCTGGGTTTTGGTCAGGGTTTTTGTCCTAGGCATTCCTACAGGCCTCTGATTTTCCTTTGTAGGTTTCCTCAAAAGTCGAGACCGTTCCCATCAGAAGTTCTACTCCCTGATGACCAAAACTCAGATGTTCATTCGCTTCATCGAGGAGTGTTCCTTCGTCAGCGACAAGGACGCCAGCCTCGCCTTCTTCGATGACTGTGTGGATAAAGTAAGCACCCCCTCATCCTTCTGCAGATCTGACCTGCTGGTGTTTCCATTAGCTGAACACACACACAGTAGATCTGAAGTGCAAGCCTTTTTCTGCTTTTTATTTCCTTTTTTCTAGTCACTTCAGCCTTCCGTTTTCTATTTGTTTCAATTTCTGCTTCAGATTCTTGCAAGTGCAGATAGAATGCATGACAACAAATGAGAAGTGCTAATTTTCACATGTATGTAAGCTTCTGAAACACCAGCCCGTAGTAAGAAGTGTAATATCTAACTAAAGTAGCAACTTTGAGCTTCTCCATCAGAAAATGACATTCTTTAAGTAAAATCACAAGCATTTCAATAGATTGTATAGCACTTCATGCAGCTTTTCAGGAATGGGGTTGATGAGCAACATGCTAAAAGATCTATGGCAGGCTCCCTGGTTTTGTAATCATTGTCATTACAAGATTCTTCGACCTTTTTTTCAGCAATGATGTGTCAAGGAGTGTGGAAGAGCAACATGCTCACAATTTGTGTTTTTCTTGGAAAGAAAGCTTAGAACTTCTGCTGGACTGAAGCTCACAGAGTGTTGGACTTCTCACTTCAAAGTGGCTTCCTTTTTAATCTTCCATGGAAGCTTTTTGAACTCCTAAGATATTTATAAGACAAGTCCACATCAGTATAGTGTTGAGCACTGCAAAGAACTGATCTTCTAAAAAGTACAAGTGTATTTGCTTTAGAAAATTCATTGGCTTTCCCAAGAGGGTCTACAAAAGTGTTTTGAGGCTGCTTGAAATTTTTTTCATGTGCATTTTTTTTTTCCAGAAGTGAGCTGAAAGCAACAATGTTATATCCCTGTTTGCTTCTACTCCAACATGAAAGAACTCTTTATGAATATTATGATAAATTCCACACCTATCTGTCATCTTACTGGCTACCTGTAGCACTTTGTTCTGGGGTTCTGATGTTTAAGTAATGCACAGTTGTCTAGGATTTCCTGTAAAGTAGGTCACCTGCTGTTTGTTCCTCAGGAATGAATAAAGAGGACTATGAAAACTGCTAGTTACATTTTCTATTTATGGCTATTTCTGCTAAGGAAATAAAGAGCTGAAGGGAGTTGTTTTGAAAACAAATCTGAAAGCAGTTGAGTTTGAGAGAAACGTTAAATAAAGTGATTCCAGCAAAGTGAGTATTTCTTGGTATATTAGTGGCTTTCAGCAGGGGAGAGCCAGCACCTGGAAAGGTGGAGATCAGAGTGATGTCGTGTGCTGAAAGATGATGACACTTTCTTATGGGGAGTTGCCAGCCACTGGCTTGAGACAAATTTTATGTACTGTGAAATTAGTTATCTATAGAATATAATCAAAGCCCTGCCTCAAATAATTTATAAGGATAGTTTAAGATGAAGAGTAATCTCTTCTCCATGTCATTTCATCCCAGACAGCAGCAGCAGCAGAGGTTGTAATTGATTCTCCTTTTTTTTTCTGCTGAAAGATACCATGTAATTGTCTCAAGTTTTCATTTGTTCAGGAATTCAAAGTATCTCAATTCAATACATATTTAAGCTACTGGCTTTATAGAATTTCACTGGTGGAACTTGTAACTGTGGAGTTCTTCCATCCTTGGAAGTGCTTCAGTTGCCAAGTGAGGTCTCGTTTCTACGTTTCAGGAGACATATGTTCTTGCTACTTGGCTGGTTCCATTTGCTAATACTTTCCATCTGTCTCATGCAGTAAAATGTGTAATTAAGAACACTTCTTTGTATGTTTATCAAATTATAAATATTCAAGAATTCTGCTGAAACTACTTGATGTATTTCCACCTCACTGGAGAGGGAGACCTGTGCAGTGTGCTTATTTATGTACATGAATTCTCTGTTGCTAAACTAAGGCATGAAGAACATCCATCCTTGGGTTCCATAGGTTGCTTATCCATTTGGCTCTAATTTGGTTGCCATTTAAACCATTTAAATAATGGCTGCAAACATAAACTGTGGCAGTGTTTGAGCTGAACTCTGGGATTATCACTAGGTGAATAAAGAGTATGTTCAGTGCACTAGGAAGTGAACAGTGCTAGTGCCAAGTCTGAGATGGAGACCATCCCATCCCAGAAGCAGCTCTTAGGAGGTATTGGAGGAGACACGATTGGTGACAGAAGAACAGAGACAAAACAGTACAGATACCAGTACAAATATAAAATAAAAGGCTGTTAGGTGGCATGTAAAGCAGGTTATATGTGCTTTCTTCCTTGGGGGTCTATTGCAACCAGTAGCAACAGGAGCTTGTACTCTTGTTGAAGGCTTGGCTGCCCTTTGTCTCAAAGGGAAACAGTTAATTGTCTCACAAAACTTGTTTGGGATAGCAGAGTTTTGACTGGATTCTATATTTTTATCTCATCTTTTTTCAGCATAATTTGTTGATACAGACTTTGCCCTGCTTGACCAGATAGTTTTAACAGCAGAAACTAGTGTGACACTGGTAACCACTTCTCCCCTGTGCAGGTAGACACGGACAAATCTGGGGAGACGCGGCTCATCGAGCTGGACGAGTCGTACAAGAGCGAGCACACGGTCTTCATAACCCCCCCTGAGATCCCTCACCTGCCAAATGGGGAAGAACACCCTCTACAATACAGGTAGCTGAGGGTGCCAGCCCCAGATCTGACCTGCTGCCCCTGTAGAGTTGTGTTTCTAGGTTCCCGTGGTAGCCACACAGTGCAGAGATGTTTTTCTGGCCTCTGGAGTGGAACTGTGTGTGTCAGATGGCATCGTGTGCCAGCTCTTCTCAGTGCCATCATTTTGGGTGCACACAGCAGCAGTAATACTTCAGTGTTCACACAAAATGTGTTCACATTACCTCAGCTAGCTGCTGCCACTTAAGGTTAAAACTGAAATGAATGGACCCAGTTTGCTGGCCTGCTGCTGCTAACAGTACAAGGTGCAGCTCCTCCTTGGAAGGAGAGAATATGCTTCAGAGTCACTGCACACTGGTGTTACTGATTCAGTAATGATGTTACATGAGCTTGTCTATTGGTTTCTTCATTAATCCTGAGAAACATTTTTAAATCTACTCTAATTTAATCTTTTAGGTGTTTGATGTTGTTCATATTGATTTTTATAAACCTTTGTTACATGATGGTCACCAGGGACTAACCCTTGCAGATTTATTATTTTTTTAAACTCAAATCAATACTAATGCATTTGACACATTAATTAAAGAAAATGCTATGAAAGCAAATGTATTTATCAATGTGAGTTGCTTACCCTGAAATAACAGGTTAAGACACTGTGCAGGCTGATGAAAGCATGCAGATGGATTTACTAAACCACTTTGTCAAGGGTGTCTCCAAAGGTTTACATTTGTGTTTTCTTTTTCCTGCTGAGCTTCTAGCAAGTGTGTAATCCATTTCATTTGCTGTTACGTGACGTGTTAGCTTTGGAACTGCCTTACAGGAGCTAAGTGATGTGTTTCTTTTACAGCTATAATGGATTTCCAGTGTTAAAACTCGATTTGTTTGAGCGACCTGAAGGATTTCTCAAAGCACCAAATAACAAACTGTCCTCAAAAGCCAGTAGTCCCAACAGCCCATCACCAATGTTCAGAAGAACTAAACAGGTACTTGCAGTTGTTCTTGTAGTGTGAGGTGCTGCAGAAAGCACCAGTTGCTGCCTACAGCTTGAGTTTGGCCAGCTGCAGCCTAACTCAGGGCTCTTCACTGGTATGGTGATCATAGAGCCTTGCCAATTGTTCTTTGGATGTTTACCTGTGCTTTCTTGCCTCTGCACTCTATGGTACAGGGCCCCTGTACACAGATTTCCTCTGCTGTCCCTATACCTGCCACCTTCTTCACACTCTTCTCCATGAGCATAAATCATTGGGCTTCCCCATCCACTTATGGATTCCTTCTCATTGTCCAGGGCTTTCAAATGGTTCTTACAGAAAGCACAAACCAAAAGTAATAGATAAAGAAATTTAAATAAAGGGAAGGGAATATTACACAGCAACTGTTTTTGGTATCACTCACTCTCCTTTCATTTTCTTTCCTGCTTTATTGGATATGTTGTTCATATTAAAGATGCAGTTTCTACAGATGTAATTCTACATGTTCAGTTGTTAACAGGTAGATTGGACTAGATGACCTCTAGGGGTCCCTTTCAACCCAGATATCTCTGATTTGTGTAATATGTATGCAAATGCACACAAATAATCTTTATGCTTCTTTACAGGAAATTAAATCTGCACATAAAATAGCTAAGAAGTACTCTTCCATACCACAGATGTGGTCCAGATGTTTGCTACGTCACTGCTACGGCCTGTGGTTCATCTGCCTTCCTGCCTATGTCAAAGTGTGCCATTCAAAAGTCAGGGCTCTGAGAACTGCCTATGA
The DNA here is from genome assembly GCA_013401355.1 of Ceyx cyanopectus. Lineage (NCBI taxonomy): Eukaryota > Metazoa > Chordata > Aves > Coraciiformes > Alcedinidae > Ceyx > Ceyx cyanopectus. Next base: position 10,120 of record VYZU01072332.1, read on the forward strand.
TGTGCTACAAAAAATGCACACCAAAAAAATAGATCCACCTGATGAGGTAAAGCCAGCCAAGCCCAGAATTCCAGAAGCAGCCCCCGGGTTTATTGGCTGGGGAGGGTGTTTGTGGCAGCAGAGCCCTGACTTGTCTGTCTCCTCAGGTGTGCTACAGGGTGCTGATGCAGCTGTGTGGGCAGTATGGGCAGCCCGTGCTGGCAGTCAGAGTGCTCTTTGAGATGCAGAAAGCTGGTGTGGACCCTAATGCCATCACTTATGGCTACTACAACAAAGTAAGTGTTCTGGAAAAATACCTGTTTTTAGCCAGGCTATTTGGAGACAGCAAAAGAGGGGAGCAGTTCAGATGTGATTCTGTCATTTTAGTCACTGGAAGAAGAACAAGAGAGAACAATTGTGTTGTCTCTGGTTTTGTGAGGTTAGAAATATGCTTTGTAACTGACAGAGTAACTCAGTTTGAAGTTCATGTTTTCACACCTGATTGTTCTTTAAGATGAATTTCTTGGGCTTTGATGTTTCCAAACTAGGCTGTTTTGGAAAGCACTTGGCCTTCCAGCAACAGAGGTGGCTATTTCCTCTGGATGAAAATACGGAATGTGGTTTTGGGAATAGCACAGTTTAAAAAGGCATTGAAAAAGCTCCCAGCAAGCACCTCACATACAGCTGGTCCTGGTACAGTATTCATCCTTTTCTTCTTTTTTAATCCTGTGATAAGAAAATTATTTCCAAAACTTCTCTGTTGTCAATTTGATAAAAACATTTGAGAGGGGGAAAAGAGCAAAGTTCTTGCATCATTTTTTAAAAACCAACTTTTTCAAGATAGGAATCCAAATCTTTATAGTATCAGCTTTTCAGAGATAAAGAGCAACATGAAAGTGATGTGATAATTATCCCAGTTCATACAACAGCTGGCAGAAACTTCTGTCCAGCCTTGGGGTTTCTCCCCCCTTCTTTTGGGATGTAAATTGAGGCGACTAGGACGAGTCTTTTTGTTGATAACACTGTTTGTAGGCTCTACACCAACTGAAATGGTAACATTTATGTAGGTTATAAACACACTACTTGAGGCTGTAAATTTTGCTTTTCATTCCTTTTCTATCCAGTAAAGATTTGCATGATGTTCAGATGGTTGCATTACTATGCTGGTGGTTACCTGTAGTGTGTATTTTTTTAGGTGCTACTTGCTAACCTGCTACTGGAACAGCAAAAGAGTACATTTTAAAGCACCAGCAGGATTAGTTTAGTTGTAGCTGACCTTGGAAGACCTTTGCAATACACATGGATAAATGTGTGAAGACCATCTGAATCATCTTTCAGAGGTCCCTTCCAACCACAACTGATTCCAAATATGTACAAATAAATCTTTGCCCTGACAGACAGAGTAGCTGTGATGGCCTTATGGCTGGAGTTGTTCTAGCCTCAGGAGACTGCAGTCATGTTCCTGGCTCTGGCCCTTCTGGATGACCTTGAACAAATTCATTGCATTTCTGCCTGTTCTTCATGAAGCTGATCTTCCTGAAAAACCACTTCTTTGAAACCTGAGTGTGCAAGGCACTACAGAAGAGCTTAGCAATGTTAGTCACAACTCAGACCATGTAAACTAAGGAAGTGTAATTAGTCCTTTACTAAGGAACTGTTAATTATATAATTAACAGGATTTTCTTTTGACATAATCTGATTTTTTTGAGATTTCTCTGCCTGAAAGCACATGGTTAGAATTCATTCTGACTCTTCAGGCAATCCCCAAAACTTCCATAAATTCCAGCATCTTTTGTTATCTTTACTGTAGCAATGAGGTTTTCCCCCCTCTCTGTAGAGCTTCACTGCAGCATCTTGAGGGAAAAGAGTTTGTCTTAAGAATGACCAGACAGTGGCTTGAATATTTCCATAATATTCAAGAAATGTTGCCAATTACCCCTTTAATTTCACCCTGTAGAACATCTCTTCAATGATTATACTGTAAAAGTAAGCCAATTCTTTTTCTCACTTTTTTTCTGGTGGGGAAATGTTCTCTGTTAATTGGAATGTGCTTGATAAGAGGCCTTTCAATTACTGGGGACACTCCATTTATTCTGTTTCATGCTGTCAGGCTATTAAATACTCTAAATCATTTTTGTTCTGTCGTTGTCCTGTTACAACAGGAGGACTTGCAGATGTGGGCAATAACACATCATTCAAAGAAGAAGCCAAGCAAGGGAAGACTTGTCTTCAAGATATACAAGAACAAAAAGAAGACAAGAGAGAGAGTGACTCCAGTTCCTGTACGTATCTCCTGAATGCAGATACTGGGCTTGTCTGGGATAAACTGGGATTTCAGCCAAAGCTAAGTGGGGCAGCTGATTCTTTTTACAGTGCCTGCATTTGCTAAAGTCAGTTTATGCACATGCCTTAAGCTTTTTTCCCTTAAATGTAATTTTCTTGATGTCTAATTGTTTCACTTTTAATATTATGGTTCTTTTTTCCCTCCTCCTCTGTTTCAAAGAAGTGATAATGGTTCTATAAAGGCTCAGTGATTATTACAGCTTAATGTTTTTGTCTTTTAAAAAAGTGCTTTATAGACATCATCTGCAGGAAAGCCTTTTCTACCAGTCTGTTTTCTTTATAAATCCCATAAAATGAGAACAGCTGAATTTTTCAGGTCTGTGAGAGAAATCTAAATTACTCAGCTCCTTGGAATTCTCATAATTTAGGAGATGGTATCAGAAATGAGAAGGGTTTTGGATTTCCCATGGACCTCTCTTTTTATGGGTCACATTTTACATCTGCTGGCCACAGTTCCCTTAACTGCAGTTCAGTAGCACAGACTGTGTAGTACAAATGCATAAGTACTAAAGATTCCTCAATACATTCATTGAAAACACTCTTCAGAATAAAGGTTCTCCTAATAATATTGCTTAAATTCTTCAGGATCCTTCCCCTACTCTGAGTTAACTAAGTGTAGTTAATGTCAAAGTTTGAGGAAAATATGGAACAGGAAAGTTACTTAAGTGTTTTCTTTCCACTACAATCTTCCTTCTGGCATTTTTTTCCTTCAGCCATGGTCCCAAAAACTAACCTGTAAGATGGCAGGCAGGTTTTTTAGGTGTTATGAAACTTTTGAGGACACAGACAATGTGAATTCTGCTGCAATTCTTTTTAGCCATAATTAAGACAAGGTTTGAAAACCTCTGCCCAAGTAGACACAGAACAGAACAGGCACAAGGTGCTGTCACTTCATCCTGTATAAACATCCACTAGGAAAGGGAAAGCTGGCACGTACATCAGCTTGAGTTCTGAAGAGCTGTCTGTCCTTCCCTGTGTGCAGTGTCTGAAGTGGAGAGCACCAAAGGCAGTGGTGACTGCCTCCCCAGACTGAACTACCAGAGCTCAGCTGGTGCCAAAGCTGCCTCCAGCATCGTGCGGCTCAACGGCACCGTGGACGCTGCTGCAGCACAGGCTGGGGCAGGTGAGTGCAAAACATGAGTGGAGGTGCATCTGAATGGTCTGCACTAGCAGACTTTTTAGTTCTTGTTTGGTTTTTCTTTGTTTCTTTGATGTGTTTTGTTTGGGTTGGGTTTTTTTTGCTCTAGTTAACATTTATTTTAAAAAATCTCACATCTTGGTTTTTTTAATATAACCTCCACCAACTGATAAATTCCTTCAGGATGGACAAGAAATTTCTGTGTAGTACAATTAAAAGAAACTTCCAGGCATTTTCACAAGTCTTTATAATGTCAGATCTGATTATTATACTAGTGTCAGCTGTGCTTGAAATACTGTAATATCATACTTTAAAGGCTGTGTCTTTATTAACAATTGTCTTTTTTAACAATGGAGATTTCTCTGTCAGTAGCTCCTTCTGTTACCTTTATTTCTAATACATCAGGCTGGAAAATTATGTGCTGTTTTCTGCCATTTCCCTGATAGCTTTGCTGTCCCTAGCTCTCAAACTTCCTAATAATGGAATGTCTCCCAGAATAGGAAACTGAATACATCTGAGATTTCTCTTGACGGTTCCTCTCATGTTACTCTTTTATAGTATCATTTGACTCCCTATAAATGTTTTATTATCTGACCCTTCATAAAAGTTACAACCGTGATCAACTCAACTTTTCAACCTCTAGCACAATAACTAGTGAATTCCACCTGTCAGTGTTGTAAACTGTTGGGAAAATGAGACATATTTGCCATTCTTTTGTAATTTTGTTTACTAAAGCACCTTATTTCATCTGCTTTTTCAGAGGGTTCTGTGGGATTGCTGTTTACATCATCTTTTGAGGATGCCAGTGAAGCAGAAGTTATAAAAAGTAAATCCTTAAGGAAGAGACATAAAAGTGCAGTAGAACCTGACCTGAGGGAGATACCATGGGAAAGGAGGAACAGAACCCTGAGTGGAGATGGCTTAGTGGGACTGATGATGAATCGAATAAATCGGGATGCAAACCCTGGAGAAATAGTTGAAAAGCTAGGAGCTGATGCCAAAATCCTCTCTAGTGCATTGCAGAAAAGCATAAGGCCAAAAACTCTCAATATCAGAAGTTCCTCTTTAGGGTCCACGAGGGAAAGCCTGGAGAAGGAATCGAGTGATGAAGATGCAGCTTTTGACTGCAGTTTTACAGATAAAACAGAGTCTCCTGTTATCTTTGACCTGGAAGACTTGGATGCAGAGCCTGAAACACCTACAGCAGTGAAATCCTCCAGTGAAAAGTCAAGAAAGCTGCAAAGGAAGAGCAGCTTTCCAGTAAAGCCAGTTGAAAAGACAGATGTTGAGACTGGATTTGATCCGCTGTCGCTGCTGGTGGCTGAGACAGAACAGCAGAAAGAGGAGGAGGGGGAGGATGATGATAGAAGTGTTTCTACTCCATCTGCAAGAAGAGATTTAGCTGAAGAAATAGTCATGTACATGAACAACATGAGCAGCCCTTTGTCCAGTCGTGCCCCAAGCATTGAGTTGCAGAAACCCTACGATGACAGGAATGCTAACAAGAAAAGCCCAACAGGAATGCAGCCTTGCAGGAGGTCCAGCCTTCCCCCAAACTCCCCAAGGCCCTCTGGGCTCACCAAATCCAAGAGTTACCATGTGAAAACTGAAGAAAGGCCAAGAGACAGGCTTTGGTCATCCCCAGCTTATTCCCCAGCCAGCCCAGCAAGGGAACAGCCCCAGGATGCAGCTGGAGCACTAACACTCGTGTCTTCACCATCGTTCAACTTGGACACTCTGCTAACACCAAAGTTGGATGTTCTAAAAAGCAGCATGTTTTCTGCTGGGAAAGGGGTTGCAGAGAAAGCCAGCAAGTGGTACTCAAAATTTACAATGTATGCTGCCTCCTCAAAGGTACATTTGTGTCATTGGGGATTTTTCCCCTCTCCCCAAAATATAAGTTCCCTAAATTCAGGAAAGAGCTTTGTAAAGTTCTGATGACTTAGTGCTGTGTGATGAATCCCCTGAGTGATACACATCATGGTAGACTGAGCCTTCAGTTGTTTGAATCACCAGGACCCTAACTTTACTGTCCTGAATCAAGCTATATTTTGGTCTAACCTAGTTTCAGAGTGTATTTAATGGGTAAACATAAGTGTACCTTAGTGTGTTGATAGGGCAGAGAAGACTGCTCTGCTTTTCCTTATTTACCTACAGAAAATATATTTACACAAATGAGAATGTTGATATGTAAAAAGGGAAATCTGCTCATATTGATTCCCAAAGTTATTTAAGGCTAACTTGGAATGGAGGTCATTTGATAAGAATGTTCTTCCTGCTACCAGCTCAAACTAAAATTCACTTTGTCCACAGTCAATGAAAATAGCTTAATAGGCCTGTGGGGTATTGTCCTAATGATCTTAAAACCAATCTGAGACTAATTAAAAGTGTTAATGGTGCCTTGCCTAACCTACAACCATTCCTATGACTTTTATAGCAATGGTGGGAAAAAGTGATAGGATTAAACTGTTTCAGTTTTCATTTTGATCTTTTTATTAGAAGAATCTTTTAGAAAAGAATCCTCATGTAGCTATTTAACCCTGAGTGAAACTTGCCTTGCTTCACATCAGTTCCCAATACAGAGCTGAGCTGAATGATTTTCCAGTGAGGGAAGCTCCTGCCTTGAATTTATTGGTACAGAGAAGGCTGCCTTTTCTTTTCAGAAATATTTTTGCTGCCCTTTCCTTTTCTCAGTGGAATTTTGTCTTCTTGTCTCAGGATCAAAATTCAGACCGAGCAAGTGTTTCATCTCTTGGAGCTCTGGACTCAGAATCTACTTCTCTAACTGATGAAGATGTCTGCAATGATTTTGAAAGTGCTTCTCCTCAGGAGAACACCACATCAGACATTAAGGGAATTGGCCTCAGCAGGACAAGCCTAGAAAGCTCAGCTTCCCACGATGGCTCATCAAGACAGTTTGACCAGGGTGGTAAGAGACAGCTTTGGCATTGCACTGAGCAATATTCCAGTTCGAGAACTTGTGCTGTGGGATGTGGGAGAACTGGAGAGGAGACAGCAGAGGCTGCCATCATGGCCAGGGGACTGGGACAGCCTGGGGCTGAGGAGAGACTGGCTCCTTTAGCATGCTGATGAGAGGGGTCAGGGATCTCTGCTGTCACTAGCAGAGCACCTCTTACCCTTCCCTGGTTTTTGTCCGGGCAGCAAGTGTGGGTATAAATTACTCAACCTGTAAAATTTGTTTCCAAGCTACCAACTGTTGTAAAAGAAGAAAACTGAACATATGGAAACTCCATGTTGGTAGGTTTTATTTTTGCCATGGTTGGTGCTGGGCAGATGGCAGCTTCACACTCCAGCTTCACATTCCTTTCTGTCTGTCTGATCTGTTGCATCTTCATTCCACATTTTATAACTGCAGTGCTGTTTGACCAGAAAAACAGCTTACTAAAAATGCATATACTGAGTAACTAATACTTTGGGTTTCTTCTATTAATAGGTTCTCTTTCAAAGTTCCCTTTACCTGACAAATCAGAGTTGGTGTCTTCTTGCAGTACAAGTAGTACCAGTGTGTTTCAGAACTACGCTATGGAGGTACAGGATGATTTATTGATGTTAATTGATACACTAAGAGCATATGTCTTGAAATATAAATGTTATCTGAATCTCTGCTAAAGTTCAAAGCTTAAAACTAACCCACTGATAGATAAATATTTCTGTGACACAGTAAGTTTCATTTCAAACACTTCTCTAGAAATGTTTATTGCAGTCCCATCTTTTGATTCTTAAAGCTGTAGTTCTCAAGGGTTTAAGGATTGGTTGACATGGAATTCTGGCATCTAAATCCCTTGTGCAGCTGAATTGGTTCAAAGTGAAATTACCAAGTCTTAAATAGCACTGTATATATACAAAGAGAGCTAGCTGTTTCTTGTTGCAGCTTTTAAAAAGATCATTTTGCTTTTCACTGTTGCAGTGGTTTGGTGCTCAGTCAAGTTATTTCCCTTATCAGCTGTCTGCTAACAAAGTTTAGCTTTAATAGTTGTTCTGAAATACATGCATTTTAATCCAGATAGTCCATCCTAAATCCTGGGAACGGGTATGTGTTTGAACTTGTATGCAAGGATGAGCAGCATCCATCTAAGGGCAAAGGTCTGGGCTGTGGTTTCAATGCTTGGCACAGAGGAGTCACCTGGAGGTGACCCAGCTGAGTTCCCTTCTCTGCTCACACAGGTGCTCATCTCCAGCTGCTCACGATGTCGAACTTGTGACTGCTTGGTCCATGATGAAGAAATCATGGCAGGGTGGACAGCAGATGATTCCAATCTCAACACCACGTGTCCATTCTGTGGCAATTTATTTCTGCCTTTTCTAAGCATAGAAATCCGGGATCTCCGGCGACCTGGACGGTAATGCCTCCGTTTCACTTTGTCTCTTTGGAATGCTCCTCACTGTTACGTGCCTTCTGGTTTTGTGGTGTTTTCTTTTTGGTTTGGTTTGGTTTTCTTAGATAACAACATGAAGCTTTTATTTGCCCTGCAGTTACTTTCTGAAGTCCAGCCCTTCCACAGAAAACATGCAGCTCCCGTCGCTTTTTACCAGTCAGAGTGGGAAGCCCTGTAACTCTGCAGCTGCTGCTGGCCTTACTACATCTCTGGTGTCTGTTCAAGAGGATATCAACTCAAATAGGTAAACCTGCATTTTCTGCACAGCATTGACTCAGCTTCCCTGCAGATATGCATGTATTCCTTACCAACAGAAATCAATTAAATACTCTCTGAAGAGGAGAAATTGATTTTAGTCTCCTTGCTGCCTCTCCCTTATCTCTGGGCTAGGAACATCATACTTTTCCAGCATGGTATTCAAAACCCTAATATAAAAATTCATGTGGGCATCTCTAATTCTGCAAATTTTATGAACTCTTTTTTAGGATTTTTGTGTTCATTATTAGTTCAGGGAGGAATAAAACTTGCACTGTAATATGAATGAGTGTGGTGGGTGACAAGGTGGAAGTTGAGATGTCAGGTAGATTATTTTCTTTCTGTGTACATGTTTGAGCTTTCAAAATAAAAGAAAAAACTGAGATTCTTAACATTCTTTTTTTTTCCCTTCCCTAGCAAGCCTAAGCATCATGACAGTATTTGTGCCAGAAGTATCCAGATCCCCTCAGGAAGAAGACAAAATGCCTCTGGTTCAGAATGCACAAGTCACCCTGTAGCAAGGAGTATCAGTACTTTTGGTCCATTGGAAGAACATGAGAAGGAAAACCAGATGAGCCATATCATTCCTACTGGTAGCCTGCCTGCTACTTTGCAAGGACCAACAGTGTGTAGTTTTTCTATCTCAAATGTCTTTCTTTTTTTAAGTGTGCAATAAACTACTGTGAAACAGCATTAATTAGGAGAACAGAAATCATCATCCCAGGTGATGAGAACTGCTAGGATTTATTTAAACTAATACTAGTTGTAACTTTGACATTGGTGTGGCTCATAGGGAACAAAAGCAATGACAAGACTTTGTAAAGACAGTTACATTCCAGCTAATGACATGATTTTATTTTCTTTTTTTTTGCCACAGGATTCCTTGGGCCTAGAATGGCGTTTGCCCAGCCCTGATCCTATAACAGTTCCTTACCTCAGCCCTCTTGTGGTCTGGAAGGAGCTTGAGACCTTACTTGAAAATGAAGGGGACCATGCAATAACAGTGGCAGACTTTGTTGATCATCATCCCATTGTGTTCTGGAATTTGGTGTGGTATTTCAGACGCTTGGACTTGCCCAGCAACTTACCAGGATTAATCCTTTCTTCTGAGCACTGCAATAAAAACTCCAAGGTATGGAATCAGATAGGAAATAGTGATATATGAGAAATGCTTGTTTTCCTGCATAGGAATCCATTAGATAATTCAGTAGCTCTTAGAAATGTGTCTTCATATGCTGGGCTCAGTCCAGAATTGGTTAAGAATGTATCAGCTGAAGGAAAACTGGCAGAACTCTGGAAGGAGGGCTCAGCAGTAGGTGGGGGGAGTGTTCAGCTCTCACTAGTCACTCTAACTTGTGAGCCCCAGTTATAAAGAATGTAAGTTTCTAGTTGGTTTCATGGCTGTGTGACTAATTAACTTCCTCCTACTGCTTACAACTTTGGGAGTGTAGGGAGGTCTGCAAAATCCTCATTTGTTATGTGACATCCCATCCAGATGTAGCTTTCTCTGGTTTGACAGTTTTAATATTAAAGCTTCTTACCTATAGATAGGAAGATATATTTTAAGATCTATTTTAAATACAGAAGCCCTCTGTCGTGGGTTGCACATAAAGATATTTTTCTCCTGTTTTCCTGTCCAGATCCCACGGAACTGTATGTCAGAGGACAGTAAATATGTTCTTATTCAGATGCTGTGGGACAATATGAAATTGCACCAGGATCCAAGGCAGCCTCTCTATATTTTGTGGAATGCTCAGAGTAAGCTTCGTTTCCTGTGGTTCTCTGGGGTTTGTTTTTAAAGACCAGTATTCATTTGGAACAACTGAAGAATGTGTTTTGGAAAAAAAAAAAAACACTTTTGTGGATAGTTCACTCAAGATCTGTGCCTGATTTTTGATCCTACTACTTTTTGTCTTGCAGGTCAAAATCGCACTCTTTTGTTTGAGAGTGAGTGTTAAGTTTGGTGTTGCTACCCTAAGTTTGTGTGACTTGTTTTGGGAGGGAGGGTGGTTGTGTGTTTAGCACTGAGCTGCTTGAACAAGTTTCGTTTCCCAGCATAATTGGTTCCAATCATTCACCAGTTTCTCCAGTGTCTCTTTCTTCATTGGGGAGGAGTAAGAGGGAATGTGATTCAGTGACCACTGAACTCACATGGACAGCTCATCCACTTGGCTTCTTTGGGCTTTTTTCTTTTCAGAATTTGCTTATAAGCATTTTGTTGCCTGAAAGTTGCTCATGACCTATCACAGCTCTTGAGTTTTTCTTATGCATTTTTTGTTTCCTTACATTGATATTATTTTGACTTGATATTTCTTGTTCTTGGTTCACTCTGTGTCAAACCCTTTCACAGCTTGTATAGCTCCCACCTTTTTTGAATAGCTTACTTCACAGAGAATATATTTATCCTTACAGCATTCTTCATGTTTTTCAGCCCAGAAGTACCCGATGGTCCACTTACTCCAAAAAGATGATGACTCTTTTAACCAGGAGCTCTTGAGAAGTATGGTGAAAAGCATTAAAATGAATGATGTGTATGGACCAATGAGCCAGATATTGGAGAGGCTGAACAAATGGCCACATATTAAAAGACAGAGGTGAGAACACAGACCTGCCTCACTGGAGCACAGCTGGACAGCAGCAAGGCTATTCTAATAGAAACTAGGTCTTCATATCATATTTATTAAAGAAAAAGCACTTCTTTTTCACCAGTGTTCTTGAGTTTATTGCTCAGTCTGGTAAATATTCTTCTTTTTTGTGATAACTTTCACAAACTTCTTTAGAAAGAACTGGAGCTTATTTTTACTCATTCATATCCTCCTCCCCTTTACAGCCACCTGCTTTTCTTCTTGCCTGTGAAAGATAGAAAGTCAAGCAGGGATTTAATATATATTTCATTATTAAATGTAGTTTTGATTTCCTTCATTAATCCAAAAAACCTCCACTTGTTCCTAGCATGCATAGTTGTTCATAGCATGCTGTTTGGTTTTAAGCTCCCAGTAGGGAAAAGCAGGGAAGCTAAAAACAGAGGTTAAGTATCAAATTTAGGAGGGTTTTTTCCACTGTCAGTGGAATTAATGAAAAATTATATCCTCTGCATTTCTATTTCTCGCCTGGGTTTACTGAGCTTTATTTTTCATAAGATCTGTAGCAGCCTTTTCAGCAGCTGCAGCATGGACAAGGTGTTTATTTACCTTGTTTAGGAGCTGGAAATCAGGAATAATTTTTACTGATATACCTTGGTTTGGAGGTGACAATTGGGAATTATCTTTAAAATGCCACCTTGAGACAATAAGTTCTCTTTAAATGCTTCAGACTATTGATAAGATAGATTGTTTTGTGCTATGTTTTTGCAGTATCCCAACTGACATTTCATTTGACAATTTCAGGAGCCTTTACAGAGAAATCCTCTTTCTTTCCCTGGTTGCTCTAGGAAGAGATAACATTGACATAGGTAAGATCTAATAAGCCCAGCTGATGAATGGAGAGTTATTTTGCACTGGTGAGTGTGGCAGCTGTCACAGAGCTTGGGTGGTGTGTGGAGCATGGCCTGAGGGGTTTCTCTTTCTGCCTCTGCAGATGCTTTTGACAGAGAGTACAAAATGGCCTACGACCGGCTCACGGCCAGCCAGGTGAAGAACACCCATAACTGTGACAGACCCCCAAGTACTGGAGTGATGGAATGCAGGAAGATTTTTGGAGAACCCTATCTCTAAAGATAGCTGGGTAAAGAGGTGATGTCTACCATGTA
>VYZU01072351.1:0-50643 GCA_013401355.1 Ceyx cyanopectus
GGTCTCTTCCAAGCAGAATGATTGTAAAATACCAATTACAGGAGAAGACTTGAATCTAGATGCTGATCTGACATCGAAGAAACATTATTTGTGACAAGGTGCCACTTTATTTCACTCATACAGCTTTGTCCTCTCCAGCCAGGGGTAGTGTGAATAATCCACTGAAATGCAAGGCAAATCTGATTTAGGCAAACAAAAAATTTCACTGGCAACATTATGAACGTTTAAAAATAGCAAGAAGGAAAACAAATAAACAAAGACTCTTAGATGCATCTGGGGACTGAGTAACACACAGAGTCAGGGGGAATTTTTTTTGCCTTAGAACAGAAATATTCATTTTTAGGATGTGCAGAGCTGGGGAAATACCAGGGGCTGGGTAACAGCTCTTGGGTCTATTCCTTCTGCTCAGTCTTGCCCTGCTTGACAGATGATTGATGATGAAGGTGATGTCTGATGATGAAGGTGATGAAGACTGAGGGTAATTTTTGTTTAGGAGGAAGGGTTTGGTGCTGAACTGACATGGGAAAATGGTTCCTGTGTCTCTCCTGCTGACCTTCCACATGTTCTGCTGCAAGTCAGTGTCATAGAATGGTTTGGGTTGGTGAAGATCTTCTAGGAAGTGACATCCCTGCCACTTGATTCCCCACCTCCCACACACACACAACTAAATCACTCCAAGTGCTTATTTTAACATTAATTTCTAAAACAGCCTAACATTGCTCTGCCAGGCAGAGACTGAAAGCACTCACAGGAGTTTGCCAATCCAAACAGCTCCCTGAAGCATTTCCTAAAGCCTTATCAACACCAAATTCACCCCTACCCCCTCATTTCTCCCTGCCTCAAGGATCTGTATGCCATAGGAGGATTTGATTCTTGCTGCACAGCTCCAAGTTATTAAAACACCAACTGAGATTTTGGGTATGAACAAGAGGCAAGTTGTGCAGCTGGACTCTCCCTCTTCCTTCAGGATTCTCCCACCTCCCTGGAGTTTGCCCTCAAAAAAAACCCCTACTTTTAACCATAGCTTCAGTAGCAAGCCAAAAGGATGAGATCAAAGAGCATTTTTAAATGATACCAGCAGCAGAGGGTCTGTGATTCTTCACCCCAAGCATCAGAAGGAACCTCTTCAGCTGGTACCACGTGATGCCCACATTGGTCAGAGCCAAGTCCTGGCAGCAGGTCCAAGGAAGGAGAAGCTGCTTCTCAGTGAGCTGCTGCAGTCAGCCTGGAGCCACCTGTGGACAGACTGACCCACCTGTGAGGGACAGACAGCTTCCCAGGGGGGAGACAACCCTGAGAAGTTTGAGTATCTAAGGAAAAATCTAGTTAAAAAAATAAAAATAGAGATGAACAAAGCATGCAGAAGACAGTAAGATTTAATACAGTTTATTCTTTTTTTTCCCCCCAATATTATTATTTTTTGGTTGATTGGTTGGGTTTTTTTAAGGCACTGAGCCATGCTGCACTCTGCAGCCCTTCCAAAACAAGCTTCTATCCTGTACCAGAAGGGATGTGGAATCCCTCCAAACCCAGGGAGGTCCCCCAGCTCCCATTCTGTACCAGAAGGGGACATGGAATCAAGGCCCAGTTCAACACAAGCTCCACCACCTCCAAGTCTTTTGTCGGCTTCACATTCCAAAGTGCAGAATCCTGCTTGGAGTTTACCTAACCAAGAACCAGCCCAGGCATTTAGTTTAAAAAGGCAAAGTGTTTATTTTCGTCAGGAATAAAAATAACCTGTAACACAAGTGACAAACCCCATGGAACAAACACTGAGTAAGGAGAGGACACGGTGCCCCCCACCCACGTGGAGCGGTAACGGCACGCGGGCAAACACAACCCCCGTGGCACACCCAACACCCACCGTGGCACACTCAGCACCCACCAGGCTCTGCAACCACCCACTCAGCAGTGCCAACCCACGAGGACAGCGACTGACAGGGCAGCAGAACACCCACCAGGGCTAGGCAGAGTCGGGGTGGGTTCCAGATGAGCAGCTCAGGGGCAGCGGCGCTCACACGCGCGCCCAGTCGCAGGCCACTGGAGCCAGTGCTGCCAGTTCTTCCAGTGCTGCTCTGCCCCCCTAAGCATGGGCATGTAGACACAGGCATGAGGAGATGTAGGTCACCACCTTCACCTCCCCTCCTCCTGCGTGGCTCCTGCAGCTGGGAGGTGCCACAGGGTGAGAACAGTTCCCCTACAAATGATGCCACCTGCAATCGGCACCAACCTGGCTGCTCTGGGTGCTGAAAGGCTTTAGAAAACAAACCCAAGGGACTTGAACATCACCTGGTCCCAGACACCCCTCATCTGATTTATCAAGTGCTGTGGGTTAATTAAAACTGATTTATCAAGTGCTGTGGGTTAATTAAAACCAAACTACTACATTCAGAACAGACTCCCCCCCACTCCGCCCCGAGGTGAGAGAAGCGCCTCTAAGTGCAACGGGGGCAGTGTGTAAACAAGGAGTAACTGGTGTGTCCAGGGAACAGCCCCACACTCAATAAGGAGCAGGGGGGAGAGGAGCAAGAGACAGACACAGCTGGAATCCTCCCAAAGTCATGGAGCAGAGCTGAGGAATGAGCCCTTTGTGGGAGGAAAGGTCAGGTGCTGACCCACCCCGAGAGCAGTCCTGCCAGAGGGATGGTGGCAGTGCCTGGCACAGCAGCCCTTCAAGTGCCCTCCCTGCTGGTGCTACAGCTCTCTTACATCCAGGGGTGCTGACCCGATGGAAACAGGCACAGGGCACTTTGGATTCCACCTCTAAACCAACGGGGCCTAAGCCCAGCTGAGGTCCTGAGAAGCTCTGCACACCTTCACTCCCAGAGCTCCCAACCAGCACTCAGGCATGGAAGCAGCCCAGCTTGAAGGCAGTCTCCTCCTCCATCCTGCTCCAACTACCACTGAGCACCCACCTAGCAGGTGGATTTTTCCTTCTCAGCACTTAAACAAAAGTTTATCATCATCTACAGGCAAACCAACAATTCCCTTTTCCCCCTGAACAGCACCAATTGGGTTTCCTCTACCACAAGCAGCCACTAGGAAACACAAAGCAGTTTAAGAATCCAGCGTTGTGAGGTTCCCATTAAGACATCACAGCAGAGAAATAAAGCTACATGAGTCCCTGTTCCACCTCAGGGCAGCCTCCTGAACACAGGGATGTGGGAGGCTCTTGCCCATGGCACTGCCAGACCCATCTGTAGCAGGGGAGACACTGTGCAGAGGCATAAAACTGCATTTATCTTGGTAAAGCTCCAGAAAAGGAAGAGTTTTGACACAGACAGAGCCTGACTGCAGCAAAATAAGATCCCTTTTCCCTCCCAGCCAGAGGAATCCAGGTGGGAAGCAGCAAGCTGCATTGTTCCCTTACAGCTCCAGACAAAGCACAGCACTGGTGGCTTCACAACGTGTGGATGCTCCACCAGGAATAAATAAATTACAGTGACTTTTCACCTACACAAGATTCCTGTGTAACAGCTGCTGGATTTCCTTTAACTCCTTTGGAAACACATCATCCAGTCCCTCTCATCAGGGTGCTCAGGAACAACAGGCTTCTCACAAGGCTCTGGGAAGCCAATCCTGCCAGAGCAGGGACCTGAGGACACTGCAGTGCTCCCAACAGCTGCTCCTTTTTGGTCCTGAAACACACGAGAGTTACTGGCAGAACTAAAACAAAAACCTTCCAGCTAATCACTTTTCAGTAAATAATCTCACAGAAAGCCAGGAATCCCTGGAATCTTTTCCAGGTCTAAATTTACAGCACCAGTGTAAACCATTTGTCAATTTTCACCAAGTCTGTACACAGTAAATCCAAGAGGTTTACAAAGATGGACCAGTTTCCTTAATTTTTTTTTTTCTTTTTTTGCTAGGTTTTGCATTTCAAAGTATAAAGAGATCTGTTGCTTTGCTATTGAAGTCAAAAGCAGCAAGATTATTACAAGCTTACTACTAATACTTGGAGTGGATGAAGTGATGCTCCCATGGTTCTCTCCACTTTCAGGGGTATTTTAGGCAGGAAGGGTTTATGGAGATGATCCATCACATTTTAGCAACAAGCAAACATGATTCCAAGGTCACCTACTGTCATTCAAACCACAAGGCAACATGTAAACATTAGAAAAACCCCTTGCAGAAGGTTTCTCTCAAAGTGATTAACCCACAGCATGTCTAAATCCTTCAGTAGTCAGGCAAAAACCTCTACAATTCCCTAATGTTCAGCAGAGAACTCATCAGAAGAACTGAGGGCATCCAAAATCTGGTCCTAAAGTGCCTGTCTTGGTCTCATTGACCACATGAGGGTTCTCTCTTTAGAAGCCCCATCTGGAAGGAAAGACTCATTGGTCCCTAGGAAACAGGTTGCAAACTGCCAAGTGCACATGTGAAGTTGAGTTTTTACACTAGAAAGAGGGAAAAATCTCCCCAGCACCCCCAGTGGAACCCAAGAGTGGATTCCAATCCACGGGTGTCTGGAGTGGACGGATTAAGACTCAGGGTGCAACTTCTTGGCTTGAGGAGGCAGTGGCCATGGCAAAAGGAAAAGGCTGGAGACTGTCCAACTGAACAGGAGCTCAGCACACCTCTGGCTAGGAGCTGAGACTCAGCAGCAGTCTGGAGATTAAGAGAAGATGTGTTTGGAAAGGTGCATCCTTCACAATGAACACCCAGCTGGTGCAGGATGCAGAGCCTTTTCTATTTCAAATCCATTTTGTTTGATAAAACATCTTCTGCTTAACCCCTTACAGTTCAGTATTTCATGCACTTAAGTTTTCAAAGCAATGGCTGGTCATAGTTCTCAGCTTCCTACAGCTCTGAAAACAACTGGCACTTGCCACAACATTAAGAAGTTTCTCTTTTTACAGTGGATGGAATGTTTCTGCTTGGGACTGGAGACTGGAAGGGCCAACTTAGAAAACAATATAAAAGAAAACCTGATTTTAACACCTAATGGCAGCAGCTAATTTAAACAGCAGGACTCAAATGACAGCAGAACAGCTCCTTGCATCAAGCTGCACAACGGGGCTCTCACATCTACAGCTTGTCCAGAACAAGTGCTGGGGAACAGCTTTCCTGGGCCACACATTTCTCAGAGAAGAAAAGCCCCTGTTCCTTTGGGATAAGTGGATCATACATCTCTGCTTTACCCCTGCAGCTCTGAACTAGTGTCTCCAGCTGAGATCTCTGAGGTTTGAAGAAACCAAGAGTCATTCAGGCAGCAGGTCCAAGCTAGGGACACAGCCAGGAGCTGAGATGTCCACTTCTCCTCCCAGGAAGGGTCACACTCCCAGTTCTGCTCTGCCACCAGCTGCACAGAATGACAAAGGTCAACACCACATCTTGACAGTACAGACAAAACAGCTCTAACAGCCACGTAACTTTAACACCCAAGACAATATTCACTATAATCAATTGGTGAGTGATGAGAAATCCTCAGTTCAGGCCCCATTTCATTAACAGATTGCACCCTAATTACTGGTTGTAATTATTGCCTCATCGATTCCAGCTCAGAGCAGAGTGACTCTCTCTCAATTTAACCAAGGCCATGAAACGAGAGAGAAAAAAATTCATTTTTTTCCTACATTACCTCATTCCTAATCATCTCTCTGTCCAGAATGCCTGTATGACAGGCTGCCTTTGTGGCTTCCTGCACTCTCATCATCAGTAAACAAGGTTGATAAAAACCTCAAGGTTGGCTTAGAAAGAAGCTACTGAATTCAGGGGCTCAGCAAAGGTCCCGGGGAAGCTGGCAGCGGATAAAAAACCTTGTTGAAAAATACTGACTCCAAAGAAGACCAAACACTACACTCTCCACCACACTAATAAAAACAGTACATTGCTTGGCCAGACACTGGAATGGTCTCCATAAAAAGGCACAGGGGAGGGGGGTTTGGTTTTGTAACAAATATGCATAGGAAACGAAAACTGCATCAGTTCTGCCACGAGGTGAGGGTCCATGCACAGCTTCATTCACAGCTAAGGAAGGGGTGGGGGTTTTCTCACTTGAAAGAGGAACTGGAATTCTTTTCTCATCCTTTGGAGGTGACTTTGCACCACCAGTGAGAGCGAACGGACGGCACGTTTCCACCTCCAGTTGTGCACCTCCTCCACCCCGTGCCACTCGGCCAAGATTTCAGCCTGAGACACCAAGCCCTGGCAGAGGAACCTCCAACACACGTGGTTTCCAGCCCAGAGGGAGGTTGAGAGGAGCTCAGAGCAGCCTCTTCCCCCCCTGGAGCCACACGCCCCGACACAAGGGCAGGCCCTTCTGCAGCTCCCTGCAACAGAGGTGCCCACGCTCCCCTGCCAGTGGCTGGGGGGTGCCCACCCCCTGTGGATTGGCAGCTCCCCCATTGCCCGGGTCACCGGCCACTGTCCCCAGAGCTGCTCAGTGGTGCAGATCCTCTGCTGCAGAGGGCAGGAGGTGGTGGAGGTTCTCCGGGTGCCCGGGGGCAGGGGAGCCGTTGCTGAGCGTGGGAGGATCCCCCGTGGAAGCTGGAGCAGGGCTCAGGGGTTTGGAAGCAGCAGAGCCCACCTTGGAGCAAGGTTCCGTGGGCAAAGGACCGTCCAGGAAAGGCAGTTTCTGCACACATAAAAAGACAGTAAAAAACAAACAATGGGCCTTAATCCCAGTATCAGGGAGGTACCAAACACCACCCACCATCAACAGCAGAGTCCTGTGCCAGAGCCTCTGCAATGCTGGGCTACAGAGCTGAGAGCTCAGGGGCAGAGATCCCTGCACGTTTGATACCAACACCACTGTTAGTTGATACCAACACCACTGTTAATTGGTTGATACTAACACCATTTGTCCAGAGAAGGGCAAGGAAGCTGGTGAGGGCTCTGGGAAAGCTTATGAAGAGAGGCTGAGGGAACTGGGGTTTAGTCTGGTGGAGACAGAGACCTCATTGCTCATTGAGGGTGTAGCCAGGCTGGGGTTGAGCTCTTCTCCCAATTTATTAATGACAGAACAAGAGGAAATGGCCTCAAGTTGCATCAGGAGAGGTTTAGATTGGATATTAGGAAGAAATTCTTTCCTGAGAGTGGTGAGGCCCTGGAACAGGCTGCCCAGGGAGACACCTAGAGGGTTTTAAACCTCTCACCATCCCTAGAGGGGTTTAATAAACAAGCAGAGGCAGCACTTGAGGCTGTGGGCTAGTGCAGAGAGGTGTTGGGATGAAGGTTGGACTTGATCCTAGAGGTCCCTTCCAGCCATGATGATTCTGACTGTTTAATAAACCATTTTCAGCACTCACATTAACCTAGAGATGGCCACTGAGATGTCTTCTCCCCTGTGTATTTTTAGATGACTTTCCCACTACTGTATTGGAAGGATTTTTTGCTGTTGTGGTGGTGACTTCTGGAGTTTTGTTTTTAATATGCATGGAATATTTCAAGAAAGCCTTAAGCAAAACAAAAAGTCACTCTCCTATGTCTAAGGAGCAGGCAGGAAAGCAGGCCAATTATTTTCTTCTCTCCCTCAAAGATAATTGCAAGTAGAGTTGAAATCCAGATGTTCTCTTCACACCTGCTTCATTTAGCAAATTAAAACCTCACAGGGCTTGCAACAGAACTTGACCCAACAGAGTTTTTCCCCTAGCAATGAGAATTTGGGGTGAATCAAACCTCCTTCTCACAGCACTGGCATCTCACCCCTCTCCTTGCCAAGCGTGCCAATCGCTCGGTGCCAACGCTGAGCCCCAGCTGTGTTTGCCCAGACCATCGAGCACTTTTCAAGATGATGAAGTTTCAGGACTCACATTTTCCAGTTCAGATGCATTATCCTCCAGTTTCAGCTTCTGGCTGATGCAGCTCAGCAGATGGTCCAACACGCACTGTTTGGGATGCATCCCTTTGTCAAAGCGATTGTACATCCCGCACCAGAACCTGCAGAGCAGGGCAAGAAGAGACAGTCAGGTGGCCAGTTATGCACCACTGGCCCACACATGATGTTTAAGGAAAAAAAGAAAGTCAACAAATTGAGATTAGTAATTGATTTTAATGGTCACAGCCTCAGAGTGTAAAATTCAGTATCAATGGGAAAATTTTGACTGAGTGAAAAAAAAACTTTTGAGGATTTCAGTAATTCTGCCTTGGGATCTGCAGGCACTGGCAGCAGGTATGAGAATAAGACAAAAAAATATACTTTTTTTACCTCATAGCAGACTCATGGGAAGCCTGGGAAGGTCACCTGCAGGTCCTCAGCTTGCCCTACCTCTCTGCTTTCATTAATCCCCTCTGGCTGCCAGTAACCACACACAGCATTAAACCCCATTTGCATCCCTCCCTCTCTCAGCAGGGAACAGGAGTGAGCCAGAAACAAAGCACAGCAAACCACTGCAGCTCCAACACTGGGCATGGCTACAAGAAATCCCTCCTGTGAAAACCACCTGGACTGCACAAGCCTGGGTGTGACTGGCCACTGAAATGCCTGTTGGAAAAACTTCCTTCATACAGATGAGGAAGAAGAAAAGGGGGAATTTTCTTTAACAATTGCCTGCTCTGTCACATAGATTTGACAGAACAAGTAGTCCAATTGTGTGTGTCAGGTCTATGTGTCTGAAGTTCTTTTTCTCCTTATTCAAATAAATTATATTCCAGTACCTGCACTTACTTAGCAATTCCCTGTACACTGCAACTCTCAGCGTATGCATCAGGAATGGAGGGGAAAGGTGAAACAAACCATGTTAATAATTGAGAATTTCTTAAATGGAGATGAGCAATCTGCATTACAAATAAATGCCCCCCTTCTTAAGCAAGCAACTTACTGGAAGCTGAAAGGCAGCGTGTTGGGTTGAAGCTCTTTGTAAGCTGTAAATCCTCTGTACAAAGGATTTCTGAATTCCTGCTTCTTCTGCAAGAGGAAAGGCCACAGAGAATGGGTCTTCTCAAAGATTCTGTCAATCACAAACAACATCTAATCACCAAAATGAAGAATCAGGTCCAGTGGGTTGATAACACTGGCTGTTCTGGGGAGGATGAGATTAAGTGAGATAAAAATATTTTTACACAGTATCTGATTAATTTGAACACAGAATCACAAAATGGTCTGGGTGGGAAGGGACATTGAAAAGCCACCCAGTGCAACCCACTGCAGGGAGCAGGGCCATCTGCACCCAGAGCAGGGTGCTCAGAGCTCCCCCAACCTCCCCTGGGATGGTGCCAGGGCTGGGGCAGCCACCACCTCTCTGGGCAGCCTGGGCCAGGCTCTGCCACCCTCAGTGCCAACAATTTCTTCCATCTATCTAGATACATCACTGAGGGATACAGAGCCATTTAAAACAGAGACTTCCCAGTCCAAAAGGGGTGTCTGCAAGTTATTACTGTGGTCCATATTAAAACATCTGACTTTGAGGATATAATTAATCTATTTTTTTTTCCCCCACACTGTAGTAAATAAGACAGTGGTACCTGTAACCTGTACAGAGCTCTTCAGACAGCGGTACCTGTAACCAACCTACATCACAAACACACAAGCAAACACCACCTGCCCTTCTTGTGGCATTTCAAGTGACTTCTCCACTGCTGGCTGCCAACTCACTTCAGATCCTCCCTCTCCTTGTGGCAGGTGCCCAGGAAGTTGCCAAACTGGCAGGAGTAGACGTGGTCGTGGATCTCCAGGAGGAAGCGCTCACTGAACTCGAAGGCGCAGGGGAACTGCTGCATGAGCTGCCACACACAGTCAACAAACTGAGTGAACACTGGGGACACTTCCTTGGGGTCACCATCCAGATGGCCACACCTAGAGGTGGGGACAGAGCAGGGTTAACAAGCCAGTACCACTCAGCACACCACCCCCTTTCCTCCTCATAGGCTTTTGGACCATCTTGGAATCTCATTTTTACACGGTCACTAACTTGTGAGATAATTCAAGGGAACATCCCTACTAAAAGCAGGCTACCAGCTGCTGCAATTAAATTTCTGCCTCAGGAGTGCAGGTCAAACTGGGTTTGACCTCAAGTTTATGCTTTGAGCTTGGTAAGAGTCCTGAAAACCATCAGCTGGGGTTTGCTTCCAGGAGATGAGTGCAGAAGAATGAACTTGCCTTGTTAGCACTGCTCGTGGAACACCCATGTGATTTCAGTTACAAGCCCCAGCAGATACTGGCTTTATTTAAGTTCCAAATTTTCCTTCCTCTGTCCTGTATCTTCACTTGCATTTTTCATGAGGGCACATGAACCTGAAAACAGGTAACCCACAGTGACAAGCTCTTCATACCTGTGAGAGAACTTGTGGCCCATTGCAATCCACTCCTTTTCTATCAGGATCTTCAGTTTCAAAACAGAGATTCAAATAAAAATAAAAAATAAAATAAAAAAAAAAAAAAAAAGAAAAAGGCATTACTTTATTAAGAAAAAGCAAAATGAAGCTTTAGATGTTAAGCTCTAAGCAGCTTACAACCAACTGAGGTATCTGAGTATATCTGCCAGGGCCCATAGAAAGAGTAACAGTGATTTACAGCTTGGGAGTTGGCCACAGTTACCAGTACAATGCCACTGCTGGAATCTGAAGGGATTTCAGGCAAGTCTAGTGCTGTTTAGAGGGAGTTTCTATGTTGTTAATGTTGATATATAAACACACTGAGAATTAACAGCTTAATTATTACACTATGCACTATTTATCACGATACTCTTTTGCAAATTACTTGGCAAAATAAATCAGGAACTGGAATTCAGCAAGTGTTTAACACACAAACAGGGATGTAAGAAGCACAGTTGTCTATTGAAGTGCTCAGGATGAAATCAGAAAAAAAACCCTAGGTGATTATTTCCCTTTTAAATAGAACACTTGTGCTATACAGAAAATACCCAGGAACAGCATTTTCTTTACACACATCTCATAAGGAACCAAATGACTGCTGCTCAATCCACTACTGCTTGTCTTGCTGGGTTATATTTAAAGATCAATACCTGAAACCATCATGCAGACTTAAAGAACAGAAAGGAAGGCAGAAATTCACAGCAGAGTTCCTTGAAAAGTTTTACTGCACTTCAAGTTTTGCTGCTCTTTGCACTTCTGTTGGGTTCACTTTGGAATAACTGCAGCCCTGGGATAATTTGGCATTATTCTGATTTCAGAGGTTCTTTGAAGGAGCTCTTCTGCCAAAGGGCAGCAGGCTGCCTGTCAGGTATTTAACACTGCTTCAAGCAAGAACAATCCTGCAGCAGGAGCAAATGGCCAGATTCACATGTAATGGCTTGAAAATGGTCTTAAATGAAGCCCAAATTTTAGGTGATACACAGGCTAGATGCTGCCCAGGGCACAAGAGAGAGCTCACCCAATTTTAAGTCCTAGCAGATAAGAGCATTTGCTGGAACAGTCTGAAATGACAAGTTTCCACTGCTGCCAGAGCTGCACCCTTTGCTCACTCTCTCTCCCCACGATGTCTCATTAGTGGCTCACGTGGACATTCAAGGAGACAAAGATCACAGACTCATAGAATCCTAGAGATGTCTGGGTTAAAGGGAGCTCCAGAGCTCATCCAGCCCAACCCCTGCTGAGAGCAGGGACATCTGCACCTCGAGCAGGGTGCTCAGAGCCTCCTCCAACCCCACCTGGGATGGCTCCAGGGATGGGGCCTCCACCACCTCCCTGGGCAACCTGTTCCAGTGTCCACCACTCTGCTGGGAAAGAACTTCTGCCTTAGTTCTCATCTCCATCCACTCCTTGCTCATTTCAAACCACTGCCCCTTGGCTGAACAACCCCAGTTCCCTCAGCCTGTCCTGGAAGCAGAGCTGTTCCAGCCCCTGAGCATCTCCATGGCCTCCTCTGGTCCTGCTCCATCAGCTCCATGTCCCTCCTGTGCTGAGGGCTCCAGAGCTGGGAACTGCCAATCAACTGCTGCCCTGTTGGGCCCACGCTGCTCAGAGCAGTTACAGCTTGTTTATAGAACCAACTCTGGGTTTACTTAGATCACCTACTGTTTGTTCCAGGAAACAGGGCCTGTTTACATTTAATTTCCTGAAATTCCAACGTTGGTGTCCTTACCATGAAGCCTTTGAAAGTCCTGTAGAAGGGATCCAGGAGGAGGCTGGCCAGGGAGCAGACCTGCGCCGTGCGGTCCCAGCCGTCGGAGCAGTGCACCAGCACGCTGGCTCTCTCATCCTTCACAGCCTGGAGGGGGGACCAGACAAAGGTCAGCACCTTTCTAGGGGGGTTACCACCAGTAAATGCTTCCCTCACCCACACTGACCCCACTGGCCTAAAAATCCCAGAGGAAAAGTTGTCATTTCTCACCTGGACCATGGAAATGAACTGTTTCTGGGTCTGCTGGCAACCCCAACCCAAATAAAATGCTGCAGTCTTGTCAGCAACACAGGCCACCAAGAAACAAAGGCCCCCTGCTCTAAAACTCTGTCTTCTGAAAGAATTCTCAGTCCCTTCCTCAAGGAAAAATTTGGTGGATGAATAAAGGATGATAATTGGACAGATGGGGACTAGGAACTACAAGGAAAATTAGAAGAGCTCATCCCAACTTCCCCCCACATGGATTCACCTTCCTCCCCTTCCACTGGTGGCAGAAGGAAAACAGAAATTATCTGGGATGGGAAGATTTTAAGAGAGAAAAGGCAGCATTTAGAGAAGGTGCTCTCCTGCCACGTGTTGCCTGCACACCCTTTACTATCACTGGAGGGCCACGTGCCTGGGGAACTTTTCTCCCCTTGCCTGGAGGACTTTTCTCCTGCCTGAGCTGCAAAAGCACAAGCTCTGCAGAAAGGAGGACTGCAGTGAGTTGTCAAATTTAGCATCCCACAGAACCAAGGGAAAATCAAGTGGTCTAACTGATCCCTCACTTAAAGCAGGGCAGATCAATACCCAACAAGCACGAGGTTATGAGTCACTTGCACACCTAAATATACATTATACAGAGATGCTTAGAAGGGTTTTGTTCTTTCTCTGAGTGAGTTCTGAGCAAGCCCAGAGCCTGTTACAACACAGTGGAGAGTACAACTTCCCAACTCCTGCTGCTTGAGTCCCAGGAGGTGTCCAGGAGAGAACCAGCTGGGAAAAGCCCCTGGAGGTTCCCCACCTGCAGGCCTGACTGGGAGAGCAGGGGCCAACCTGAATGTCAGGGCTGTCCCACCTGCTCTCCAGGGACAAGGCCCCCACCCTGCAGCAGCCCCTCACAGACAAGCACATAGAACTCCCCTGCAGGTCAGAGTACACTTTACCTTGGCAAGAAAGACCCCTGCATCCATCACAGCCTTGATGTGCCTCAGCCAACCAGAGCTCTCCAGCCCAGTGAGGAAATCACTCATTGAGGGGGACTTCATTTCACACACTGAGAACACAAACAAAGCAATTAGCTGCCCCTCCATTAACAATACCTCCTTCTCCTTCCCTACCCCCTCCTGATTTCCCCACAGCAACAGAGCATCCTCATCTAGAGGAATTTAGATCCTCAAAATATCATTTCCAGGCTGAAGGGCTGCAGTATCCTGCCTGAAGGACAGAAACCACTGGTGTGCCCTCAGATGTACAAACCAGTCATTTTTAGCTCCAAGAGAACACCAGCATCTGAAAATATTCTCCTGGGGAAGAATATGGGAGTAAACAAGTATTTATTCTGTCTCTTCCTCCACCACTAAATAAATCTGCCAGCAACAGGCAATTGAGGACTTAGGCTTGTGATCAGGCCAACCCCTTGTCATGTGAATGGCCTCATTTTTCCCCAAGGTCACCAGGGACCCTGCAGCCCTTCCAGCCAGGCAATTGGCAGCATCAATTATTCAACTATTTTGAAGCAAGATGACAATTACTCTGGTCACTAAAATATTAAGCTCATATTTTGAATGACAGCACTCATAGTGCAGCTGAGCAAACTAAGCAGAGGGAGCAAGCCCTCTGTGATTTGCAGCATCAGTTCCTCCCCATTGTGCAGGAGGATGGTAACCATGCTGGAAACCAGCTAGTAGAGGGTGCTGGTCTGATCCAAGCTGTGCCCTCACCTTTAATGGACCCTCTCCAAAATTACTTTAGGGAAAATATGGACCTGATTCACCTCTTGATTTCCACTGGCTCAGATATT
Source organism: Ceyx cyanopectus (assembly GCA_013401355.1). Classification (NCBI taxonomy): domain Eukaryota; kingdom Metazoa; phylum Chordata; class Aves; order Coraciiformes; family Alcedinidae; genus Ceyx; species Ceyx cyanopectus. The sequence continues at coordinate 14,025 of VYZU01072351.1, forward strand.
TCTTCAGCTTTGCTTTGTATTTTTCTCTCAGGTCATGATTTCACAGTGTAGCTTCATTACCTGAGCTCTCTGCTTTTTAATATATTAGACCATTAATTCAATACATTTAATGTCTTAGAGACAAGTTCAGTTAAAAAATAATCAGAAATAAACGAAAAATAAGAATTATGCATCAGATTCAAATCTTTCAAAGATTATGCCAAAATCATTTCACATCAGAAATACTGTTTCACACTGAAATTCTCCAGCCTAAAGCCAGCAATCCCCATAAAACTTTCCTCAACACCCATGTTAGTTTTCTCTCAGCAACTCAGAAACTAACCCTGAAACTGGCTTAGTGGTGAAATGCAGCATTTCTCTTCCTTTCCTTTGGCACACTTCAGAAGCTGAGGTTTCACGTAGCTGGCAGAATCCAGGCACACTGTCAGCTGCTATTTTTGCAGCACTATAAATCTGAGCACAGCAATAACCAAGAGCAAAGCAGTTTAACAGCATCTCCACTTCCAGCAGCCTCAGCACAGACGCTGCCTTTGTTACCTGCTGCCAGCACAACACCCGGGTCCAGGGAGGATTTATACCCTCAGCCAGAGGTTGTGTCCCATATCAGGCATGGGGATGAAGCCTGGTCTGCTGCCTGGTCCACACCCACCTTCCAGAAGCTTCTGCAGGCTGCTCCTCATGACGTGGATGTTCTCGATGCCGATGAATTTGAAGCGGATGTTGTCGTAGTGATCCTCGTTCTCATAGCCCTTCCCTGCTGCCCGGTTGGCCATGGCATTCAACTCCAAGTGCAAGGGAAAGGGAAGAGGGGTAGACAAGAGAGAGAGAGAAAAAAAATCACTCCTTCATTTCTGTGTGTGTGGCAAGTGCTGCTTGTTTTAAAGCCTCACGCGCTGTTCCTCGGATGCACTTCCCAGATCCCAGATGTTGCTTCCAGCTGTTTCACTAAAGTAACACCAGTGTCTCCAGTGCTTTAGTCATATGAAGAGAGTAAGACCCTGGAGAGAACTTCTTAGGGTAGGCAGTGCCCAACCTGTGCCCAGTTTCAGCACAGACTCTGAGTCTGCCCTAACTGGGAAGCAATGGGAAACTATTCCAAGAGAAGCATATACAAATAAAACTAGGAAGGGCACCTGGAACTAGGAAAGGCACCATACACACAGGGTGGTATGGAAACCAAGAGAATTCCAGAGCTTTTCCCAAACATACATGCACAGATGAAATAAAGGGAAATGTGAAGTAAAGCAGCAAGAACACAGCCAGTGCAGGAAAGGAGGAGAAAACTGGATTTCAGCAGCAAGCTTTAAGTGTAGCCACAATCCCCAGGCAGGTACCTTTGGCCTCGTGTCCACCACGTACATGAAGGGGCTCCCAGGGTTGGCTTCTCTGATGGCCTGCAGCATCTGCTCATCCTCCAGGCAGCGGGCACTGAAGCCAGACAGGGGCTGGCTACAGCGACAGATGGCAGCCTGCAGCACACAACAGCACCCAGTCAGCTGCTTCCAGCCCCTCTCCCTGCATTCCCCTCAAAAATCCCCCCCTTCCTGGGGTTTCTCTGGCTCATCTGCTGGGTGACTGAAGGAAAAAGTGCTTAAAAGGCTGTATTGAGATGTTATTGGAATGCTGCTCCAAGATAGAGGTTTGGGAATCTTATTTTCCTTCATTTTTTTTTAAATAATAAACAAAACCCCAAACATTAAGAAGAAAAATCAACCCCCAAACATTCTTTTCCACAAATTTGCTTATCAGTTGTTAACCAGTCCAGAGTCAGGGCTGCCCTGAGCATGCTCCTGAGCTGCCAGCACAACTCCAGAGCTGCCCAGGTCAGGGGACACTTCCTCAGGAAAACAACAATCTGCCTGTGCCAGGGTTTTCCTGACATCTGCATTTAAAATGCTGCTGAGGCAGCAGAGTTAAAAATTTACACAAGAAGGTCTCCCTGGAGCCTTCTCTTCTCCAGGCTGAACACCCCAACTGTCTCAGCCTGTCCTCACAGGAGCTGCTCCAATGACCTCCCTCTTCCCTTTCACTAAGAGGGGACTGGACAAGAAGAGGACCCTTTCCTCCTCCCCACAGAGGAAGCAGATGATGAACAACTAACATTGTTTTCCTTATACAAGTACGAAAGCACTGGAATCCTCCCTCTGCTCCTGAACCTGGAGCTTCCCATCACCACTGCCCTGCTGGCAGCCCGAGGCACCACTATCTCTGGAGGGTACGTGTTGCAAACCTAAGGGGAACAAGAAAAATACATTATAAAATCTATATATTACTACTTGGCAATTCCAAATTCATCCAAAGATCGCCTTTAGCTCGTGCTAAAGCAGCAGAGCAGAGCACAGGGTGCCTAGCACAGCCCACATTTGTTGCAAAAAGAGATAATAAGACAATTACATTTTTAAACATCCCTCTAAATCTTATTCAGCTTGAAAAAAAGCTTCCCCAGAGAACATAAAATCTTCAGACACCAGTTTTATCCTTTTATCCTCAAAAAAGTACAGGTTTTCCAGCATGTACTTCACAGGTGAGCTGTTCTCCAAGCCTGGCTTTACTTTAGGCTTGAGTTTGAGAACATAAGCTGGAAACCCTGAGGAAATTAAGTCACATACCAGCTAGTAAAGCTTAAAAACTATTAATGATTTTTTGAGAAAAAGGAAAAAGCACCTCTCATAGAGTATCTCAATTCACCTGGAGATACAGGCATTTTAAATTATGTGACAGCACAGGCTTGTATTTCTGCAGCCCCCAGAGTAATGGTGAAGAAAACTAGTGGGGAAAGCAAGTGGAGAGCAGGGGAGAGGGATTCAAAACTCAGTGTTTTGGTGTCTTCCTCAGAGTTGTTTGTCTTTTGGACAGAAAACAACCTCTGTTTTCTGGCTTTTTCCTTCCCTGTCCACCCTGCTTCATTCCCCACCAAGTCAAACCACTGCTATTGCTTTCTCTTCTCCACAGCAGCCTGCTGGGAAGGGGTTTGGAAGTACCAAAAGCAGCTGATGGTTTGGTTTGGAACAGATGGTTTGACATTTCTCTAGAAAAAAACCCAAACCCAACAAGTATCTAGTGCTTTTCCAGGGGGATCAAAGCAAACCAAGGTGACTGCAGCTCTGCTCTGCTCTTCCACAGCATCATTATCCACAACTTCATCAGGATGGTGCTGCTTTGATTAGAACTGCCCGAGCTCACTCCTCCCCAGAGGCATCCCTTGTGCAGCAGCAGAGGAGCTGCTGGATGCCAGGAACACAAAGGAAAGATGCTGCATGAAATGGCTGTTTTGGGCCAGAGTTACCTCATAGTCTTGATTCACATCTGTGACTTCCCAGCAGTCGTTGGGAATCCCCATCCTCTGGTAATCCACTTTCAGGTCAATCAGCTTCCAGCCCATCTCCCTCTTCTCCTTGGACATTTTGGGATTGTAAGAGAAAGCATAAAGTTCCTCTGGTTTCACTGGGAAGGAGGAAGGGGAAAAATCAGCTCCTTGAGAGATACAAAGGCATTTGGAGAGGTCAACCCTTCTTCCTGCACACACCAACCAGCCCCACGCCCACCACGAGGGGTAAAATCCACTCAGGAAAGATCAGGAAAGCCACGTGGAAAACTTGGTGGTGGCTGGAATGTTATTGTCAGCCCCACAAAAGCTTTGGGCTGTGTCTGTCTCTGCCACCCCAATCTCCTTCCCTCTCCTCATGAAGTGGCAATCCAAGCAGGAACTCAGCTGATGCCCATGGCAGTGAAACCTGTCAGAGCCTGATAAAGCAGCCAGGTTACCAGGCAGGCAACCCCCTGCTGTCAATCAGGCATCAGCAACCCATAAATCATTAATGCTCTGCCAAAAAAACTTCCAAAGGAAGCACACACAGGAATTTTAACAACAAGAAGAAAAAAAAAAGAGAAGTGTTCAAATCCATAAATAGAACAAAAGGCCAAGAGCTGCAGCGTGCCACACAAATAACCAGCAGGGAGAAGAAAGTGATGTCACCCCCACAGAGACTTCAGAACTGGGAGAACTCCAAAGCTCAGAGCACAAGGGAGATGCTGGGAACAGGCAGGAGCTTTAATAGAAATAAATAATAATAATAAAGCAGACTGGTGCAGACAATTCCCTTCCCTCAGACTAGGGACATAATGACCAAGTGCAATTAGAAATGGCACCTGTATAATGACACCCAGCTCCAAACAAGGGCTCACTGAAGGACATCCCAACCCAGAAGCTGCCCCAGACAGCCAACCAGGTTGGAATGCTGTCCTGCAAGGAAAAGGAGCCTGAAGATTCATCTGTGATGGACTACAAAGCTGAACGCAGATGAGCTCAGGCTTTTGAGAATGTTTGGCTTCCACTCTTGAAAAGTGACTGAGCCAGGGTGAAGCACCAGGTTTCACAACTGGAAGAGGACAAACACTGAAGAGCAGCCTCAAAAAAGGAAACAAAAGGAAGATGCCAGCACTTCAAGCTTTGTTTGTGGCATTCCAGAAAGCCTGTGAACATCTGGGAAGGGCACAGCTCCACAGCCAACTCCCAGAGATGACTGGCAACAGCACCTGACAGCACAGTAACCACCAGAAAACTGCCCAAAACAAACCACAGAGAGCCTCAGTGGGGTGAACAACAACTCAACCACCTCTCCCCCTCAGTACCTGGCTGGGAAAGCTTCAGCAGGGAGGTGTAGGCCTCGTGGCAGTCACGCTCCTGCCCGATGACAAAGTGAGCCACGTGGAAGTTCTTGCAGTGGATGAGGAGAGGATACCCTGCCGTGGTCAGAGGCAGCTTCTCCACAGTGGCAATGTGGTGATGCAGAATCTGGGGGGGGAAAAAATCCCAAAGATAACCAAAACAAACAGGAAATTAATCACCATTTTTCAGAAGGCAGCCAGAAGCCTGTGAGTGGTACAAGCAGGTGTGAGGTTTCTCTGGTGTTGCTCTCTACAGCTCACTGAAGGGAGGATGGAGTGAAGTGGATGTTGGGCTCTCTCCTCCCAGTTAACCAGTGATAAAGGAAACAGGCTGAAGTTGCACCAGGGGAGGTTTAGGTTGGATAGTAGGGAAAAGTTTTTTTACTGAGAGAGTGGCAAGGCCCTGAACAGGCTGCCCAGGGAGGGGATGGAGTAACCACCTCTGGAGGGGTTCAAAAAACACCCAGCTGGGGCACTTCAGGACATGGCTTAGTGGTCCTGAGGATATTTAGTAGATGGTTGGACTTGATGATCTTGAAGGTCACTTAAAACCTTCATGATCCTATGATTCTACCAGTTATTTCTGCTCCCTGCCTAACAGAAAATGAGTTTGTGTATATTTTTACCAAACAAAGATAATAAACACCCAGACAGTGCACCCTAAGGCCAGGTAATTAAAAACAAGACTGGAAAAATCCAGAGGTACATAAACTGCTTTCAGAGACTGATGTGCAGCTCGGTTTACAGGGTTCACTTCACCTTCCCTCTGCTCCCCAGTGCAATGTTTTGTATTAGAATTCATAAAAAAAGTGAATTTTGGTGCTAATTATGCACTTTTGAAAGCAGGAAATTCACATTTGATGGCTTGGTGCCTTGAGCTTGAGGCAGGAAACCACATAAGGTTTTCATGAACTAACATGGTCACACTTGGTTCATTTCCTTCCAAACCAGCCAGTTCTGCTCAGCATTTGACATCAAAACTCCACCAAAGACCCACCACATCAGAGCTATAAAATCACAGTTATTCTTGCACTAAACAGGCTCTGGGTGTCACAACATACCCATGTTTCTTTCCTGACTTCAGCAGAGGCCTCTACATAGATCAGGTGTGTTGCTGTCAGGTATAAGGTCCCATTGGCTGCTTTCCTGTTCGTATAGCGGTCTAGTAGCTTCACATTTTCAACCTGCAATGTAAAAAGAGTGTGAAAAAAAAGAATTTAACATTGATGGAGGAAATCTCTAAACGACTGCTGAACCCCCATTGTGTTAATGTACAACTTGGGAAGATGGGCAGCCAAAGAATGGCAGAATTCAAGACTCAGCTTTACACCGTAAATACAAATTATTTCTCTGCCAATAAAAGCCAAAAAAAGGTTAAACAAACAGCAAATGTTTAGCAGCAGTGTGAGTAACAGGATCACTGGAGTGGCAGCCGAGATGCTCACTGTTCAGTACTGGGCAAGGCTGCAGGAATAATCAGACCAACAACTGTGACAGAAAAGACTGTCTGTGTTCAGCAGGATAAAAGCCTTGCTGGAAAAAAAACAGCCCTTTCCAGCCCAACCTCCAGCTGCCTGGGCTTAATAAAAGTATTAATAGTTCCTGCTGGTAACTCACTTCCTGGGCTTGCAAGTGTGCTGCAGAAACCACACTGAAGTAACTCAGAAAAACAGTGTTCAAGAGCATCAGTGCAGTGCAGCTCTAATAAAATATTAAAATAAAAAGCATTTTACATTGTTCAGCTGATTGTCTCCCGGCCGACTTGCTTTTTAATGAACACTGATGGAACTTTTCCATCGTTAAGCAGAAATAATGGGTGGGGGGGAAAGAAAAATACTAGTAAGTGGTAAGGGAATGAAAACAGAGTTTTGAGAGTATATGGTAAATTAGTTTTGTGTATTGGATAAGCTTCTTGACAGGATTATTAACCCGAGATAAACCATGGAAAAGAAAGCAGACGAGCAGAAATCTCATCTGGAGGTCTCCTTAGCACGTGTAATTCTATTTATTGCAGCCCTTTGCCAGGTCAGACACTAGCAGGTCCAGCAGGATGGGTAAGGAGCATCCCCCGACTCTATGCTGGAGAATAAACCCCAGGAGCATCCCCCAGACTCCATGCTGGAGAATAAAGCCCTAGAACACACGGTATCGAAATAAACACATTAATAAAAGACCTCAAGGCACGGGCGGGCAGGCGGCTGGGTGACAACAGCATCACTTCTGCCTTTACTGTGCACACCCATAGCCCGGATCACTTAATTCACCCCAAACACACTTCAATTCACCTATTCGGACTGGGGGGGTGTCTCCACAGATCGATATAAATTAAATTTACACCCAAAACACCCTCTGAGCGCTCTCCTGCCTGAGCGCTGCCGGCCGGGTAAGGGACACCCCAGGGCAAGCAGCTGAAGGGTTCTCAGCCTTACCCGCCACCCTTGAAGGAAGACAACAACAAACGGCTCGTTTAGCGAGATTAATCACTAACACGCTACCAAACAAGTCGTTCAAAGGGCCCTGCCGGAGACCCGCAGCCCCCAGAGCGGCTTCACCTCAAGCGAACCCAGCCCCGGCTCAGCCCGCCTGCCTCCGAGAGGGAGTTGGGAAGCCTGACGGAGCAGCAGCCGAGCTCCAGGAGCCCGCAGCCTCTTACCTTCGGCGTGGTGATGTGCTCCATGATGTGCTCCTTTACCGCCTCCTCCTCCTCCTCAGCTCCCCGCCGCCATTTGCAGGGGGCAGCGCCCGCCCCCCCCTGGCCTCGCGAGAGTCGCGCGGGAGCGGAGCCGCCGCCGCCATGTTGAGTGAGGGCAGAGCGGGGCCGCGCCTCAGGGAGCAAGAGGCGGGGCTGCCGTGGCATGGAGACCCCCCCAGTCGGACCTGGAGACCCCCCAGTCAGACCTGGAGACCCCCAGTCAGACCTGGAGACCCCCAGTCAGACTTGGAGACCCCCCAGTGGGTCCTGGACAGCGCGGGGAGCTTCGCCATCCTCCTCTGCCCTGAGCAGGACTCGCTTTGAGGGCATCGGAGAAGCTTCTCCGTCCTGCTGTGGCCCCGCTGTCCTCAGCCCACCCTGCACTCCCGCCTGTGTGATGCTCCCGGGGCACAGTTCACGCAAAACTAACCCACAAAACACAAAAACCTCACATTTTAATCCTCAGTGTGTTAGGCTGTGAGCTGTGGCCCCAGCGTTGCCCGCTAACAGCATCCCCTGCTCCACAGAGGGGGTTGGAGGCACCTTGGGCTCCATTAACACCCAGTGTGGCCCCCCCAGCACCTGCTTTAGCCCTTTTCCCATGGATTTTAACCCAAACCCTTAATTTGCTGAGGAATTTACTGCAGCAGGAGGATCTGGTAGCAAGCCTGAGAATGTAGAGGTTCTATATGTAATGGTTCTACAGCACCTGATAACTGCCACAATGCTCCAGTTGTTTGATTGGGATCCTGGTACTAAAGGCACTGGGAACCTGTCAGGTGTTGATGAAAATACAGTTTAATTAGAGATGAGGCTCGTTATCCAGAGCTTTGCATTGGTGCTGAGCATCAATCTGGTTTGCAGAAGGATGGTGACAGTTGACAAAGTTAATAATAAACTTGAGCTGGGATGTTTGAAGGGGATTGTTGCAATAGCAGCACCTCTTCCTCTTCTTCCCACCACAGGGTTCACTCGTTGGGCAAGAAATAAAAAAGGGAAGGAATTAGCAAAGACAGAAGCGTGTTGAGGAGGAGAATGTACAGAGTAATGGATCCATTCCTCAGCCAGACGCTGTCACCCTCAGCTGACTCCCAAACTAATTGTGATGCCACAGTTTTGAGCTGGAATCCCACGTGAAAGGGTCTCTGCTTCTTCCAGGGAGCTTGTCTCAAGGAATAGATGGAGCTGTGGGCAAAGTGTATCACTGAGCAGAGCAGTGAAAGAAGCAGCTGGATTTTCTAGGCATCAGGAAAGTCTTTTTACAGTCTGAGGTGGTCATCAGGACCTCCTGCTTCCACCAGAGCTGTGTTGAGGAGGAACAAGAGGACGTGTGTCTGCAATGCAGCACCTTCCCTTCAGGGGCTGCAGCATCTCAGGACCTGGCAGTGCTGGGTTGGACTCGATGATCTCCAAGGTTTTTTTTTCCGGGCTAAATGATTCTGTGACTGTACCTCAGCTGAGCAAATCTCATTGCTGAAGGTCTCTCATTTCCCATGTTCAGTGTAAACACTCCCACACGTCTCGCAGCTGCCGAGGTGCTCCCGATGCCTGCTGAGCCTGGCAGAGCTGAGCACACTGCTGCTGCTGCTGCTGCTGTGCCCCGTAGGCACGGCCAAGGAGACCAGCCCTGGGAAATGAGTGGCTTCAGTGACTAGTTTTCTGCTGTATGGAGGCTTGTGACTGCTCCCCAGCAGCTCAGGAGGGGCACTCAAGGTGTGAAACCCCCGTGTGATGCCCGAGCCGACTGCCACGGTGCAGTCACCGGGACAGTGGCACAGCCTTGGCTGCACTTCAAAGTGCAGCTCGTGTCATCCTCAGGCTTCAGATTTCCTCTTGCTGTCATCTGAAGTCTCAATTGTAAGAGCAATCCCCCCGTTCCACATCCACATCACAATCCTGTCATTCCTTTGGTCTGGCTCCACGTGCCTCCCGTTGCCACCGCCGGCGTTGCTGCTGCCCTGGTCAGGTCACTGGCAGCCTTTCTCCTGATAGAAGAGTGGCTTTCTGAAATGATTTCTGCACTCTGGAGGCCAGCCTGAAGATCATCAGTTGGCAGGGGAGGATAAGCTGAATTGTAGGTAAGCAATTCCCCTTATCTCGTCTTGATTAGTCACTCACCGTTTAGGAGGTGTTTAACAGGCAGCTAAAGTCTTCCACCATAAATCTCTATCAAAGTAACAGGGAAAGCTTGTGTAATGGGGGAGAAAATTGCATTTTATCTGGGAAACACTGGAGAATAGAAGCAATTTATTGTGACATTTTTACCGGGTGAAGGATGGGAGGGGGCATCATTAGACACCCACGCTCCCGGAGTATGAGAGCTGGTGGAAAGGGAGCCTCCTTTACAAGGAGAGTGGTGCCCAAAAACACATCGAGATGGTGGGATTGATAACAATTCAATCACCAGTTCCCAGTCAGCGTGTGTGCAGTGCTGCCCAGACTCTGCATTGTGTCATGTAAGCAGCCAGAATAATGTATGTGCATGGGCAAGTCTGTGGCTGGTCACTGGAATGACCCCAGGCAGGAATGTGGCCTTCAGAGTTTGTTTTCCTCACTTTAATGACACTCAAGAAATTGCTGTCTCAAGAAACAGCCTGAGGGAGCACAGATTTTGCCCATATTTTACCATTTTCATGGTCACAAATAGAAGTGCTTTCCCGGAGAAGAAAAATGTAGAAGTAGCTTAATTCAGGGAATATGAAGCTGCTGAGAAGCACAAGAGCAGAGCTGGGTACAGGCTCCTGCAAACTTCAGCCCTTGGAACTGTCCTTGCTCTAAAATTTCCTTCGGTGGAAAGGTTTTTAATTGAGTTTAGATATTCTGAGGTGGTGGTGGGGTCCTTGTGTGATGAGTTGCAGCATCACTGTAATTACAGCCCCTGCTAAGAGGTAATCATAGAATTATAGAATTGTTTTGGTCAGAAGAGACCTTGAGGATCATCAGGTCCAACTGTTACCTCAACACTGCCAGGTTCTGCCACTATGCAACTACTGAGGTTTGGAAAACACCTCATGGAAAGAAAAAAAATATCTGTACCTAATTTCTTAAGCCCTTTTCTGCTGAAGTCTCAGCAACAGTGATGATCTTCACACCACACCTGCTGGAGCTGGTGGGGCTGTGGGACAGCACCTCCAGCAGGCTTCACTCAGGGGGGTTTAGTGGAGAGAGATGTGATGCAAGTGATGCAGAAATGGAGAACAGAGATGGTGTTTGACAAATGATAGGAAAGGAGAGACAATTCAGGGCTGGAGCCAAACTCAAGCTTTACTTGGCCAGAGACAGAATCTCCTCTGGGTTCTTCCCCTGCCATACTCAGAAAATGTGGTTTTTTCCCATCAGATTGCAGTTCTGTGCACACTGTGTAGGCAGCATGTTTGTACTGACAAGATGAGCTAAACTTTTCCTGCAGCACAGCTTTTGTTTGAGGGCAAAGAGAGGGGCTTTTGGAGATGGCTTCTTGTGAGAGATCAGCTTAAGGAGGGATGTCCCTAGGGCTTGAAGTGGGGAAAAAAATACTTTAGGGTTCTTCTGTGCTGTCTCTCTGAGAGCCTCCTCCTGTATGTTGGGCATATCTGTGCACTTGGCTCTCTTGTTTAATTACAGTTCTAATCATCTTACTCACGCTTCATTGCCCCCTGGAAAGAAAAGGAATCTGAGGCTGCACTTGGCTTTCCTCTTCCAAGTGGCTGCAGAAATTTGCCCTTTCATAAAAAGCCACTGGTTCTTTTCTTGTGCAGTCACGTGCTCATCTGGTCAACATCTCTGAGCTGAGTCATCCCACTGCCAGGGAACAGAGAGGAACAGCTGCAGGTTACCTGTCCCCAGGGGTGTGCTCAGTGCCCAAACTCAGCAAGGTGACTGTACTTACACATGCACAGTGTGCTATTGTCAGGTGAAGCCTTTGGGGTTTTAATCTATCCAGACTCAGACTGGATGGAGATGTTTTGCCTTCTGTCTGCAAGGGAGCTGCCTCCTACCTTCCTCCAGAGGAGCTCCCTGATCCTGCTGAAGCCCCTGAGCCTGTTCCAGTGTGTCCTGGTTCTGCAACGTGCTCCATTAGGTTGCATTTCCAAGGAGTATCATCCCAGAGCTTCCAGGGTCAAAATGGCATCCAGAAATAAGCTGGAATAATTAACACAGAAGGTTGAAGGGATAGGGAGAGAAATGAGGATCTTAGCAACCCAGGGCAAGGCAGGACAAGAGCTCCAACCTTCTCTCCACCCTCTGCTGCCCTTTGCCTACATGTGCCTGAGAATCTGCACACAGCAGGGCCAGCCCAGGAGGGTAGCCCAGCACTGGAGGAATCCCCACATCCACCCATACCAGTTCCTGCCACACTGGCTCCATGTGGCCTGGCCAGTCTTGGTCCAGTAGTTCCAGCCCCATGGGAATGGATTGGCTGGTTTTATTCCTGTGTGGTTTATTCCCATGTGCTGTGTTCAGGGCTGTCTTCAGGACACTCAGGACCCCAAGTGCTCAGTTTTGTTTGTGTTTCAGGTTTGGTTGTTCTTTGGTTTTTTATTTTTAATCTTAATAAGATACAAAACTGAAAATTTAGCCTTGAAACTTCTAGAAGTAGATTTCTTCTTTTTTTACACTTAATATAACCTGTGCAGCTACTGCTTAGTCATGGTAATGAGGCCATATGCCTTCTGGAGGACAGAGCCTATAGTATAGTCTGTATCAACAAAATACATCTGGCTCAGAACATAATTACCCTTGACAGACCAGCAGCACACACAAAGCACAGTCTCTCCAGTTTGTTTTCAGTAGGAATCCTTCCTCCTCTTGTTCTCTCCTGCTGAACCCAAGCCAGGCACTTTAAAGACCACAGCAATTCAATTGATCAGCAGCAGAGGAAGCCTGGCTCTAGTCACCTTTAATTTTCCCAGACCTCCTTAGCTTAGTCAGTCCTCTACAAGGTTTCCATGAAAAACAAAAAGATGCAGCAAAGCAGAAAAAGAAGAAAAATGACCTTTCAGCCCGTGGATGAAGATTTTAACTGAAGAAGAAAACAAAGTAGAGGAAAAAGCCCATAAAGATCCTTTCCTTGCAGATGAAAAGGTTTGTTTCTGTGGTGCAGATTTCAGTTCCACTTTGTGCCAGCAGCGTTTGTTTCTCTGAACATCTGGAAAGCAAAGAGCCTCCCTGGGGCTGCCCCTGGGTCAGCCATTCCCAGCCCTGCAGGGCACACTGTGCTCACTGAACTCTGCACACACACACTCAGCCACCACAGAGGGAAGGCTGTGATCAGCACAGGGGAGGGAAGAGACAGCAGCAGCCTCCAATCCTCTGCCTGGCACCTTCCAACCAACTCTGATCTGTTCTTTCTTTCTTTCTTTCTTTCTTTCTTTCTTTCTTTCTTTCTTTCTTTCTTTCAGCCCGTGGCTTTCACTCAACCCTGGCTTGCCAGAGCCCTTCCTTCATCCCAGAGGCTGAGCAGTGCAGCACAGTCCTGCCCTGACTGCCACCAGCCCCTCCTGGCACCATCCTCTGCTGGGAGGGTGCCAAGCCCAGCGCCCGTTCTGCCTGGCACGGCTGCACTGGGAAATGTCACCCAGCTGGGACCAACATATGCCACCCTGAGCACATGAACACTGCTTCTTCAGCCTTCCAGCTCTGCTTGTCTCTGCTCCTGGCCCATCAGCTGCTCATCAGCAAGCAGGTTATTTCTGCCTGACACTGCAGCAGAGCTCAGGAAGCTGCTACAGCCCCAAACTGGAACTCAACGGTGAAAAGTGGCTCTGGAAAAGAAACAGACCAACAAAATCTCCTCCTCGAGCTCCATCTTCATTAGTGTCAGAGCAAATCACACTTGAGGAGGCAGCAAGTCAGGGGATGGACTCATCCCACAGCTATTTCTGCACACTCAGCCCAGGCATCAATAACTAATGAAGATAAATTTTCCCAATCTGGTCCCACAGACCAAATTTCCCTTTATTTCCAACGTGTGACCTTGGTGCCTTCAGCAGGACCCGGGGAGTAGGATGGATGGCTTGAGCTGAAAAGAAGGGGGTTGCACTGCTGGGTCTGCAGATGGGATTCGTGGGATATATGAGTTGATATCACGTGGGATAAACCAGGCTCCAGCTTGGTGGTGCCTACCTTTGTTCTTTCTTTATGGCTATACAGGGTGAAAAGGCAGTAAAATTTGATGCTGCTGCTCACAGAACAGGTGAATACATATGGCAAGTTGGAAAAAAAAAGGAGCTGTTTTTATCTCCTCTGTCAAACGAATAAAAGATTTTCAGCCAAACCTTCAGGTGATGATTAATCATGTTGAAAAGTTTTATTTCAGGTGAGGAACGGGCCCTTTAAATCTTCCCTTGGTTGGAATAAAGGATCTTGACAAAGGCCTTTGAAGATTTTTGATGTGAATAATGGTTAAAAACACAAAGAGATGCTTCAGCTGACCCGGAGCTGCAAGCAGCACCTGGGGGTGAAGCACTGCCCTTCTCACCAGCAAATGGGCTGGACCTGGCTCTTTGATACCCCGTGTGAGCAGCTCTCCCAACGCTGCCATGTGCAGTATCTCTCCTTCCAAGGAGGGAGCAGCCAATCCTGCCAGCTGTGGGATTTTCACCGGGAGCAGGGGGCTCTGCAGCCTTGCCAGGGGCTGCCAAGGGCGGTGGTTTCCCAGCCGCTGGCACCCTCTGGTGGAGAGGACACGGGAGAGTGTCATTGCTCACACACCACACCACAGCTGTCTCCTTGAGCTGTTGGGGTTCAGCGAGGCCAAGGGCGAGGTGCTGCTCCGGGGTGGGGTGAAGGGATGGACAGGAGCTGGCTGCAGGACACACATCCTTCAGACAGCTGGAAGGAAGGGCAGCAGCCCCAACACAGGCTGAACTTCTCACCCACCATTTAAATTGCTCCTTTTTTTCCCTGCTCGCTGATTATTTTGCATTCTATCCAAGATCAGTTGGGAAGAAGAGAGAGACTTTGACCAGGACACTAAAGTACCACATGACAGAGCAGTTCAGTGTTGAATGGCTGGGGGATTTTGTCCCTTATCTCTGATGCCAGCTGGGGAGAATGAAAGAATTTTCTAGGCCTTAGATGAAAATTAAAACATCATTTATAAGAAGCAATGGTCAAGCTGCAAGAGCTTCAGATGTTCACCTTGAGGTTTGGCTTTGATTAAGTAAAGCAGAAATATCAACCCCTCTTGAAGTGATCTGAACCTCTCTAATGAACGGGGCAGGGAGGACACCCCAGCCAGTCTCTCCAGCATTGCCTCTCACTCCCTGGCCAGAGGAGAACTGTGCCCACTTTGCTACCCCTGACATCACTCAGAGAAGGCTCTGATTTTAACAGCCATGGAGCAGAAATGTAAAATAATAGAAGTATTATGTGAACAAAGTTTTAATGTGGACAAATCCCTGGAGGAGGGGGTTCCGCAGCCTGTGCTCACACCTCCAGGGTCTTCAGTTCCACAGTTCACCATCAGACACCCACCCTGGATAGCACTGCAGACTCCCCCTGTGCTGTGGAGTGATGGATCTTGGCAGGGCAATCACCAAAATGAAGAGAGGAGAGGATTCCAGAGAGGCTCTGTGACAGGTGGTCCCCAAACCCCCAGGCAGCCTGTGAGTGGCACGGGGGCTGCCAGCAGCTTCAGAGCAGCAGCCACTGACTGATGGCAGATCAGTGTCAGAGCAATTGCAGACCTGCCAAGCAGATCACAACTCGTGTCTGCTGAAGGTGTCGGGAGAGGCAATCACCAGAGACATCACAGGAATGTCAAGGAAGAAACAAGCAGGAACCAGAAAGCCCTGGGAAGGCTCCTACCAAGAAACAGGAGTCTTGCAGTGGACACCTAAACTCAGTTAATGTACAGTTCAGCACCTCCCACCACCCCAGTACAGCATCTCCCACCCCAGAACAGCACCTCCCACCACCCCAATAACAGCACCTCCCACCCCAGCACAGCATCTCCCACCCCAGCACATCATCTCCCACCCCAGTACAGCATCTCCCACCCCAGTACAGCATCTCCCACCCCAGCACAGCATCTCCCACCTCAGTACAGCACCTCCCACCCCAGTACAGCATCTCCCACCCCAGCACAGCACCTCCCACCCCAGTACAACACCTCCCACCCTAGTACAACACCTCCCACCCCAGCACAGCATCTCCCACCCCAGTACAGCACCTCCCACCCCAGTACATCACCTCCCACCCCAGCACAGCCCTGGGACTGACCTGTCCTAGGTCAGCCACCACACACCTCAACTGTCTTCTGCAGACCCTGATGGTTTTGGCAGGGTTGTGCCTGCTGCTTTGCACACTGCCTGTGTGTCTGTCCTTTCTCTGGGACTGACTCACAGCTCCTGGGTCCCCAACCTCCATCTGCATCTTCTTGCTCCTAGAGACAGGTAAAAAGGAAAGTGATTTAGAAAGGTGTCTACCTGATCCCATCTTCCTTGCGGCATTTAAGTGTGGAGGATGTGTTCCTGCATGAAATTACCCAGTGATTTCCATGTCTTTATTTTCAGTGTCTCAAGTGTTCCTAGCAGAAGAACTGCCAGACTTTTAACATATTGGTATGGTTATCACCTTGATAAATATAACCCTATTCTGTCTGCTTACCCCTGTGGTGGAGCCTTCCCTGCTGACTCCTTCTTCTCTTTCCTAACAAGTGTAAGTTTCTTTTCTTTATTTTCAGCATCTTCACAGACTTTTCCTCAACCAGTTTCCCAAATCTTCATGACTACTCCTCACCTTTTCTACCACCTCTACAAAAACATTCCCTCCGATCCCCAGCTCAGCCCACAGAGCCTCCAGTCCCCAGGGGGGCTGGACTAGCTGAGCTTTAAAGGTCCCTTCCCACCCAAACCAGCCTGGGATTCTAGGATTCTGTTAGCAACTCAGGGCAGAAACAGTTTTGGGTAGGATTTTATCCAGCATCTTGCAGAGTTTCCTCAACTGACAGGTAACCTGGACACAGAACCACAACAGACCCTGTCAGGATTTATTCCTGGCATGCTCTGATGGTCCCAAATGCCTGTGAAGATCCTGAGCTCAGGTTATGAAGCATGATTCAAGCTGTCAAGATACCTCTCAGTGACCTGACTTCAGACTTCTAGATTAGTTAGAAAATGCTTAGTGCAGGGAAAAAAAATCAATAGAAAATAACAATATTTTCACAGAAAGAGCGGCCAGAGCCTGGCACGGTGGCACAGGCTGGTTGAGTCCCCAGCCCTGGGGTGTTTAAGGGTTGGTTAGATGTGGTGTTGGGGGACATGGTTTAGGGGTGAGCTTTGTAGAGTAGGGTTCATGGTTGGGCTGGATGATCCCAAGGGGTTTTTCCTACTTAAATGGTTCTATGATTCTACAAGCAGATTTTCCTCTGAGTCTTCCAGCATTTCAGGCTTTATCCTTTAAACTCTGAAGCAGCTGCATCTCAAAAAAGAAAGAAAAACCTTACCACTAACAAAAAAAATATAAAAATTTTAATACCCAGATTTATTTGAATTCCAAACACTCTGTGATTTGTGCTGGCAATGACAGTTCAGCTCAGCTCTTGCTGTGCTTGACTCCTGGGTTCCACCTGCAAGGGCAGCAGTGCTCAGCACCACCCTGAGCTCCAGCAGCTCCTGCTGACTCCCAGCCAGTCCCCTCTTGACAATCAGCCCTATTGTACCTGCACAATCAAGAGCACTCAGGCTGAACAGCCCTTCCAGAAATCACCATCTCAATGGGCTCTGCCATCTTCTTTGCCAGCAGCCTCTTGCAATAGGTGTCTTTTCCAGTTAGAAGGGCCACTGGTCTCTCCAGCCTTCTGCTGACATCTTTTGCTCATTCCAGAGAGAAGAGCCCAGCAGGGAACACAGGAATATTTAATTTCCTCCCTCAAAAGATCTGTGGTAGAAATGAGGCTGGCTCTTCATGTAGGAGAAAACAGATGTGCAGAGTGAACATCACCAGGGGTGAAGGTGCTGCCCAAGTCTAGCTCAAGGCATAGCCAAGACCTGGCTTTTTAGCCAAGTCTGTTGGAAATTCCTGGCTCAGTCAAAAAATATTGCCCCCAAAATCACATAGTTCAAGGCACCGGAGTGAGCCACCCCTGTGCCATTCCCTTGGCTGAGGAGGATGGAGAGTTCTGCCTGGTTTGGTATTTCTTAGCTGTCTTTTGCAGGAGGTGGCAGCCCAGAAAATGAGAATGCAAAACACAGGCTCCCCTCAGACGTCTGTGGCCAGGCAGGTGAGACGTGGCTCGTGTGGGACTGTACAGTGCACACAACAACTGCTGGACACAGAGCAGAGCAGACCTGGCTTCTGGGCACCTCTCCAAGCAGACTGCTGATGTGGTTGCTGTCTCTTTTTTTCCCCTTTTTTTCCTTTGTGAACAGTTCTGACACTGAAACTCAGGTTTGCAGCTCACTTGAAACAGAACAAAGCTTGTCTGCCTAAAGAGAAGCAAAAAAAGGAAATGAGAGAGCTCTCCAGACTAAGGAGAATGCTCCAACCAGCACCTAAACTGCTCCTGCTCTGCCATCCTTCTTCTCTGCACTTCATCTGTTGATACCTGGAGTTTGGTGGCAGAGTTCAACCCTCAGCTTTAGAGGAGATGCTGAAACACTGACACTGAACGTGGGCACTGCAGGGAAGGCAAAGCAGCTGCAATCCAGAAAGTTTCCAGTTTGGGCTTCCTGCTCATAACAACAGCAGCTTTTAATCACCCTGCTGCCTACATGAAACTCGGGATGGGGAAGGTACATTTCCCTAAATAAGAGAAAAGCCTCCCATGGAAGAAAAGCCTCCTCTCTAAGGGCCATTTCCATGGCAACTTGGAAACTCAAAGCTGAAGCTGTTTTGGCTGCAGGGATGCTCAGCAAAGGTACCGAGATTGTTTGTTGTTGCTAATAATGGCAAAGCATCATCACTGTCCTCTGGAGCACATCAGGCTTTTGTTTAAAACTTCCCCCAAGCTGCAAAAGAAGGAGTTGGAAAAATCTCACCCTGGCAGATGAGAGAGTGAGAGAGCTGAGAGTGAGGGGATTAGGAGAGAAACTTAGTCATCATCTGTCCTCATGCTGCACAACCAGCATCCCAGAGTATCCACAGAGCCTGGTTCACCCTGCCCAGTAGCTGGGGCTGAGGTTGTGTGAGCACATGCAAACTGAATACACAGCCCCCTCCTGCTGCTGCAGTGGGTGAAAGTGGGGAGCACAGCACACAGCAGTCTTTTTAATTAGCACACAACAGCCTGTTTTAATTTGGGGGGGGAAAAAACATGCCCCCAGGAACTCACAACAAACACACAAACAGATCCCGAGCTCTGCATTTAGTTTCCAAGAGTTTGTGCCTGCTGAGTGAGGTCAAATCCTATGCAGGGAAAAAGAATCCATGAGCAAGTTGTTCCAGGAGATCATGGAAGGGCAGCATCACTCCCAGCCTTAATGAACAATTAACAGCGAGGAAAAGGAACAATTAAGGTTCAACAATTAACGTTCAACAATTAAGGAACAGCTTTAGGAATTCCTCAGCATTGTACAGCTGACTCAGCTCACCAACCTCTGCACGACTCCATCCCCATCCCTCCCTGCTCCTGGGCTGGCCAAAGCCACCCCCTGCCCACTGCTGTGTTTGGCACAGGTCCTGGGGAGAGAGAGGCAATAAACACCTTTTTCCTTCCTCTCTTCCCGTGGCTTAGTGGGTTTTTTGTCCTCTCTTCACACAACGACACACTTCAAACGGGTGAAGAATTACAGGGCAAGGTCAGAACTAAATAAACCCCCAGTTAGTTGTCTGGCAGCAGGCTGGGAAAGCTCCCCTTGCCTCTCCTGCTCTCCCTGTGAAGATGTGGGCTGCCTGGCTGCAGCCTCCCCCTTCCCAGCGGGCCAGTGACAGGGAAAAGTTGTCACAACAGGCTGCTGGAGGGTTTTAACACCTCCTCCCAGCGCTGAACTGGAGTGTGCGTTAAAAGGACTCCGCGGGGGTTACCAGCAGGAGGCTTAGTGCCTAAGAAGTGGATGCTAAAGCCTTTCCCATCCCAGCACTGCCTGTCAGACACAAAACTGGCACTGGAGGCTCCTCTGGAAAGGCAGGGGGGCTAATGCACCTTGTGAGTGAATTGCTGACCTTGCACTAGGGGTATTTTCCTTCAGAGAGGGGCATCTAGTGTCTGCTGGGTGATGTTCATCAACACACACACAGCCAAGTGCCCTGCTTTGGAGGGGCAAGGTGATGCATCTGGATCATCTCCCAACCCTTTCATGGCTGAGAAGCAGAAGTTTCCCAGACTGTAGCTGACTCTGGGCTGTGACAGGTTCCTCTGAAAACCAGACTAAGAACAGAGGTGTGAAAAGAGCACGCCCTAAAAAGAGAAGCTCCCCCAGCACAGTGAGGCTCGTGTTGCACGTTTGTTTTAGCACTGAAAAAAAGAAGTGAAGCCTTCCAGAAATACACTGCCCTGAACTGAAAAGCGTTGCCTTTGTTCCAGCCAGGGAGAGGGCACTGGGATTTACTGGTGATTCTGCCAGTACTCGGGGCTGCAGCTGGAATGATGGGGTTTAGAGTCAGGTTTTCAACTCGTGCTGCTGAAAGCACTTAGAAAAGGGCTTCGTTTGTATAAAGCAATGCTGTTTGCTGCTGGCCCAGGAGGATCTGTGGCTGAACAGAGTCTTTTATCTGCTTAAATGTCCAGTTTTGGGAGCACATCATGACAAAAAGTGGTGGCAGCTCAGAGACAGATGCAGGGCATCTTTGCCCCTGCTCTCTGTTGTGGGGGACACGGAGCAGCCCGGCTGCCAACACCCTGGAGCCCACCACACAGTGCAGTTTTGCCTGTCAGAGAAGCCCTGTTGGAACAGGCAGCCAAGTGGAAGAGCCAAACCCTGTGTTGTACTGGGGGAACTGGCAGCAACTGCAGCTACCAGGTTACCTTGTCCATGGTGTTTATCTCCCCAGTTGAGCAGGCAAGGAGATGAAGACCTAATTCTTCCACAGGAGCCACCAATATTTGAGGCTTTAGATTTGGGGATGTCCAGCTTGAAACATCACCAAGTGAATTCCAGATGCACTGCAGCCTCAGTCAGAGCAGCAGCAAACGGGAGCAGAGGGTGTTCTGTGCCCCTGCCAGCAGCCTGCTGCCATCTCCAGGTGGCTGCTCCAGAGTTTCATAGGATTCCTTATGAAATCTGGCCCTGAATGGCCCTTCATGGCAATATTTCCTTTATTCAAATGGAATTACCTAGGCATGGAGGATGTGCTTTGACTTTAGTGCCAGCTCTACAATGTATGAGGCATAAATGTGATTGAACGGGGACAACAGGATGACACTTCACCCCAGTAGCCAGAGTGCAGCCCTTGTGGTCTCTGGTGACTTTCAGCTAGCTCTGCAAAGCCAAATTATACCTGATACATCACCAAATCCCCCAGACACAGTTCTTACACAACATGTATTTTTCACAGACTCAAAGCAGCCAGAGAGCCTGTGCTACTTCAGTGCTTTGTTCCACGTGTCACTGCAGCTTTTGATCTGGCACAAAGTGACAAAAAAAACCCCAGATTCACCACTTTGTAGAACTGCAGGATCAAAACCCCCCCCGTGTTTCCCTGCAAGTGAAACCTTGAACGATGCTTTACAACTGGCACTGCTGGTTTGAATCACAATGAACCTGATCACCACCAGAGTTTTTGCAAGTAGAGTGATCAAAGCCAATTTAATTTGCGATTTGATGTGCAGGGCAACAGCCCCAGCTGGAATTTGGGAAACCTCAGAGCTTCCAACCCCAGCTTTTCCAGTGGCAAAGAGCTTCTGAAGGGGTTTCACTGAGGAAATTGTGCTAGACTCACACAGCCAGTGGGGGGCTCTGGATCTGTGGGGGTTTCTCTTCTGTCCATGCTCACAAGGAGTGGTGATCAGGTTTGCTGTGGCTCAAAGAGCAGGGGCAGCTCATCAGCTGGTGTTGCACTGGGCACAAGAAGTGCAGGACTGGCACATGACCCTGCTTTGTGAGTGGGTTTTTCACCCACGAGACCTTCACTAGTCACCTTGGGGAGCTCTCTTGCCTGACTTTAGACATTTCCACTTCGCTTTCCCTGTTTCTGACACCAGTTTCTGCCACTTTCTTCAGACACTCTCACTGTAGGTCGTGTGGCACACAGAAGGGGTTGATACCACCCAACACACCACAGCCTGCTGCTCATCTGTGCTGAAATGTGCTGGAGCACCACTAACATTCTCTATTAGTGAGCTCAGACTCATAATCCTACCCAAGGACTTGCACAGCAGGATTTTCACAAGGGTAATAAAGTTTAGTGTCATAGAATCATAGCAATGACTGGGTGGGAAGGGAGCTCCAGAGCTCATCCAGTCCAACCCCTGCTGAGAGCAGGGACATCTCAGCTAGAGCAGGGTGCTCAGAGCCTCCTCCAGCCCTACCTGGGATGGCTCCAGGGATGGGGCCTCTATCACCTCCCTGGGCACCCTGCTCCAGTGTCCACCACTCTGCTGGGAAACAACTTCTGCCTTAGTTCTCATCTCCATCCACTCCTTGCTCATTTCAACCATTGCCTCTTGACCTTTCACTGCAGGCCTTTGGAAACAGCCCCTCTCCAGGCTTTGGTTCAGCTCCCTCCAGGCACTGGAAGGTGCTCTAAGGTCTCCCTGGAGCCTTCTCCAGGCTGGACAATCCCAGCTTCCTTAGCCTGGGAAGTGCTACGAGTACCTGGCATCTATTACTCACAGATAAATGACACAGGGTTACTCAGGTTCAATCACAGAAGAGATCAGGAGCTAAGGAGCCCATGCAGCAGTGCTGACAGAGGCAGAAGTTTCCCTGGAGCTGGCTGTTATGAAGGCAAACAGATGAATTTCAGTCTCAGAAGCTCAGAAGGCAGGACCAGAGGTCCCGGATGAACCAGGAGTGGTTTGTGTGCAGGGTGTGATGGGTCTCCTGGGTTAGAAGCAATTGTTTGTCATCAGTTCTTCTGGCTTTTTCTGCTGAATAAACAATCCCAACTGATTTTCCTGCTCCAGATGATCTGTCCAGGCAAATAATCTTTTCATTTATTTTCCCCTTGCCTAGGAGGAAATCTTTCTTCCCTGTTAAGAGACAGCTGCATGGGAATATTGGTCAATGGTCTATGAAATGAGAGAAAGAGAGAGGGAGAGAGGAACTATTTGTTGATAATTTAGATAAAGATTTATCTAGAGCCATTCTTCTTGGTCTCTCCTCTCCATAGCTGTCAATTCACAAAGCACAGAGGGAACAAAGTCATTCTCACTGGAGTGTCTACGTGTTCCCTCCACCAGAAAGAATCAGCATCGTTCCTCTGCATGCCACGAGTCCTGCAATGCCACCATGGAATGGAGATGTCTCCCCTGTGTATCCCATTTTGGGCAGAAGGAGATGATTTTCGCTTTCTGAGGCTCTGACTGGCTTTGCTGGACATGCTGCTGACAGCTGTGGAGTGTCCAGAAAGCTACAGCCTGGATTCAATATACACTGCAACTTTGGAGTGGAAAACAGAACTGTGCAAGGCCAGGAATCCCTGGGTAACACCCTAGAAACCACTGAGACATTCCAGCATGGTCCCAGAGAGAGCTGGGAAGAAGCAGATGGGGGAGAGAAGGGGAGCTGCATGGAAGGGACCTCTGGAGATCCTCTGGTCCAGCAGGGTCACCTAGAGAAGGTCACACAGGAACAGATCCAGGTGGGTTTGGAATGTCTCCAGAGATCTCTTCTGAGCTCAGGTTAGTCCCAGGTGATCAGCTCCATGCTTCTTGTTTCAGCCCAAACAGGAACTCTGAAGCATTTAAGGCACCATCTCTCCACATCACAGGGAATGTGGGTGTCAGAGCACCCTGTGGATAACAAGGTGTCTTTAAAATGTCTCCAGTTAGGGAGCTGGAAAGACCCCCAGAGCCCCTGCTGCAGGAGGGAGAGCTGCCCATGCAGAGACAGCCAGAGCTGCTGGGATTTCTCCCTCACTTGTTGACTGGTGATGAATCTGTGAGCAGATGCAGGCAGCCTGCTGGCCCTTCTCTCTCCCTCCTACCTATTCTTATTCACATCATTGTCTAATCCTTATTCCAAACTCCCCAAGCTATTTGCCTCAATAATTGAAGTTTTATTCATACTCTGGGGTTTGAAGACACAGAGCACAGTGTCTCCTGCAAGAAAAAAAACCCAAACCAAACAATAAAAAAATCCAAATGAGGTTTCTTTGCTGCTGGAATTTAATCTATTCCAAGTGGTGCCAGTGCTCCCTGGTGCTTCACTTCCCAGAGGTTGGCTCGCTGGTGCTGAAAATAGAAAGTATTTTCACACTGATGGGCCAGCCCGTGCATGCAGGAATGCAGAGCTGTGCAAGCACCACAGTTCATCTAAAATGCTGATGGAATGACACAGCTCCTGGCCCGGGGTGCCTGTCACCCCTTCCCCAGTGCTGGAAGTGCAGCTGGAGCTCCAGGGCAGCAGGGGATGGTCTTCACTTCTCAGAGCTGAGGGCTGTCATCCCTTGGGTGCTGAAATCATGTGTAAGTGCTTGGGTGTGATCTCCTTGAGTGGCTGGAGCAGCTCTCCATATACCCCCAGCACAGAGACTCAAGGGATCCTCTCCCCTGGCTGTGCTCCAGGGAGCAGCAGTGAGAATGGAGAGCTCTGCCCCAGCTGCCATGGGGACAGAATGGGGCCCAGCAGCAGCCAGGTCTGCTCTGAGCAGAGTGAAACCCGGAGCAGGGCAGCTCTGGAGAGGATGGCAGGGAGGGAACAGCACCACAGGATGGTTCTGGGGGGAAGAAACCTCCAAGATCATCATTCAACCATCCCCCAGCACTGCTTGGTCACCCAGTGTCCCTCAGCACCTCTGCTGGGGCAGCCAAGTGCCCCCCAGGCAGGATCCTGCCATGGAAAGCATGTTTGCCCAGTAAGAATCCCAGGTGAATTTTACAACTCTCAGAGGCTCCAGCCACATAATTGCAAATCCTTGTTATTTTCTCTGATCCTCATAACTCCAACGTGCCACGACTGAGCTGAAATTCCCATCCCAGATCCACGGGAACACAAGTCCCAATAAAGGCAGCTCAGACTCCGTATCACATTCAGCCTGAGTAACCTGTTTCTGAAAGGAAACATCTGCAATCCCATTACCAACCAGCCAAAGGGCTGAAAGCTCCCAACGGGGGATGTTGGCTTGCAGAGAAATTTTGCTGGGGAAGAGAGCTTGTAGTATCAGGATGAGAAATCCCAACCAGAGAGAGCAGTAAAATCTAACCACAGGACTGGAGAGCAACCCTTTTTCATCTCTCTTAGATGCCTGAGCAATTAAAAGCTTCCAATGGATCATCCCCCTCCTGAAGGCAGCTCCAGCCCCTTGCTTAGAGAGATGGTGAGCACAGGGCTGCTTGTGGGAAGCACAAATACACCCAACACCCTCTCCTGTGGTGCTGGGAAATAAAACAGCTCCTCACACAAACACAGCTCCCTGGGTGACATCAGGGTGCCAACACTCCAGAGCATCTTGGGACAGCACCAGGGCAGGTTTTCATCCAGAAACCCAAGGCTGGGGCTGCTGAGTGTTGTCAGGTGGGTGAACTGACCCTGGCAGCCTGACCAGCCACCCACAGAGAGCCAGAGCCAGGCTGCATCATGTGGGTAACATGGATAACAGCTCTGCCTGTGCTCCAGCCACCCCTGCTGAGAGTTTCACTGGGAGAGCCACAGTAAACACCACTCACTGCCCTCAGCCTGTCAGGAGCCATAATTATCCTGATTCTCTGATACCAGCTTGGCTCAAGGTCACCTTATCAGGACATTTTTTGGTCCAGAAACAAGCTGCTCTTGTGTTTAATGCTCCCTGATGCTGCAATGGACCAAAATGAGAAGAGCCTGTGTAAGGAGAGACATTTTATCCTGGCAGAGCACACCTAGAAACACAGAACAGCTTCTGTTCCACACTGATGGTGCCACAGTGTCACCAACTCCTCTCACCCTGTCAGCTCTGAGTTATGGTTTTAATATCTCAGTCTCTGCCCTGACCAAGATCTGTGCCTTGTTTCTGTGATGTGCATGTGGGAGGCACCTCAGCTGGTGGTTACCCCAGCACACAGCCCAGGGAGCTCCCTCTGACTGATGGTGTGGGTCTAGGGCAGGGGGGTCTCCACCACCACCCATGGCAGGATTTGTGAATCTTTCAGAACATTTAAGTACAAATTCCTGAGAGAATCAAACTACATCTTTACACTTATCTTTTTATTTATTTTGGTTGATGAAAACCAGCAGCACATGCCAGAGTAACACTTCTCCCAGTTTATTACCATCTCCACTCAACACACTTCTTCCTTCCCTTCTTCCTTCCCTTCTTTACAGTGATTTTGCTGTTAATATTTACCAGTGGCCACACAAAATGCAACATTACTCCACACACAGCTCCTCAGGGACTCTGTGCAGGCTGCAGCTTATCCCACCAGTGAGGGTGCAGTGGATCAGAGGCTCTAGTCACTGAGAAAGCACTGCAAATGTCCATTCCTTCTCCAAACTCAGGAGCAATCCAGCAGAGTCTTTTAAGTTGAGCTGTCCCAGGAGCCAGCAGGTGTTGTAGGAATGAAGGCCTCAGCTGTAGGAAGTGTTGCTTAGTAAGAGGAGCCTCTAAAAGCAAACGGATGCAAGAAACAGCAGCAGTGGAGCACTGCATTTGTGACAGCACAAAAGGAAGGGTGATATGGGGTTGTCAGGCTTAAGGAGGGGAATGAATCTTGACAAGGAGCTGACAGACCAGCCCAAACCTTCAGTCTTCTGGTGAGATATCAATTTTCTGGATAATGTTATCTTCTGCAATGGGAAGATACTTAATCCAATTCTAATCCAGCTCTGGAGAGATGCATTCTTTGAAGTTTAAAGGGAAAATAACTAAGCTACAAGTTTTTAAAGCTCTCCAGCTTCAGGATAATTTTCAGAAGCAGCTGGAGTTGAGGTGAGGGGAACAGAATGAGACTTTAATGACACTTGGCCCATTAGGTTATTAAGGAGATCAGCCCATTTGTTTCAGTTGCTTTTAATTATCTTCTGTGGAGCCATTCTGGGTTTGCACTGGTGTAAACACATCATATCCCATGCTGCTTAATTTCCTTACAGACTTTGTTTGCCCATTCCTAATTTTATGAGGACTTTAACTTCCAGGTGTTTAAATCAGCAATGAAAGAAAAAGAAGATCATCTCCGAGTGAAATGGAAGCAATTCAAACTATATTTTAACTTTATGAGTGTTCATTTTCCTACACTGGCAATTCCCAGTCACCAAGAGAGCCTGGCACTGTTAACCATCTAAGTACCATCATTTTGAAATAACTCTGAGTTTCTGCTTGTTATTGCTTAAGATTCAATAGAGGATGCACCATAAATGGGCCTTTAAGGAAACAAATTCTATTATTCCTGCTAGCTGGGGCAATGACTACCATCCTGAAGGCAGAATTACTGCCATTAAATCAAGAAACTAATTAGAATCAGATCATCAAGTCCATTTTCTGTTGGAGACTTGGTCTACTGGCACGGGCAACATGATTGACTGCAGAGCACAGCTCAGGGCTGAGCCCAGTCTGTGTTCAGCACCTTTCTGATGTTCAAACAGCCTGGAAGAAGCTCAGCAGTTCCAGGAGGACCCGAGGCACTTTAGGGTGAGGGTGACAGAGTCTGGCACAGGCTGCCTAGGGAGGCTGTGGAGTCTCCTGCTCTGGAGATGTTTAAAACCCACCTGGATCTGCTCCTGTGTGACCTGATCTAGGCAACCCTGCTCTGCCAGGGGGTTGGACCAAGTGATCTTTGAGGTCCCTTCCAAGCCCTGCCACTGTGATGCTGTGAGAGTTCTGCTCTCACGAGACGGTGCCGACACCAACCAGCAGCTTTTGGTTATCAGAGGTTGACCAGCAGAGAGACAACGACCAAGGGGATGCAACTGGCACAGCAAGGAGAGCCACGAGGAGATTCCAGGAATCTCAGCTGTCATTTGGTGTGACCTTAAAGAGGCTCTGTGCTCTTTATGCCTCCCCAGCTCCCACCTACAGCGTGGCGGCTCCGACCAGCGTTTCGTTTCATGTGCCCTCTGAGAGCACCTCATGGTCCAAATGTTCTTCCAGCTGACACGATGAGTCAGTGCAAAATGTGTCCCCACGTGTGTATTCAGTGAGGTTTTAAGGACATTGGAGGCACAGACATGCTTATGTGCCCACTATGAACTCTTGCCAGGCTGTGATGGCAGGTTTGTCTGAGATCACCTCCAGCGACTGATCCCCCAGGAGTTGGAAACATCAGCCACGTTCCAAGCAAGAATAAAACTTCAACAAGCTTAACCCACAGCATGGAAATCCCTGCTGAGGAGCTTAGAGAGGCTCTGTTTATTGAGAAGTTCTGTCTTAGAGTAGGATACTGAAGTTCCCAAACATCTCCACGCACACAGGCACAGGTGAGTGCCACAAACTGGGGGTCAAATTTGAGATCAGGGTCTGTTTTCCAAGTTCTCAAACAAGGAATGAAGAAAGATCCTGCTCCAGAAACAGCTCCTCACCAGGAAGGAAAGGTTGGAGTGACACTGCTTCTTCCAGGACCATGAAGTAATCTCACTTTCAGAAGAGATGATAAAGATCCTCTGAACCAAGTACAAAAATCACCTTCTCCAGCAGAAATCCTATTCCATTATTCCACCAATAAAGAGAGGAAGAAAAGCCAGAAAGAGCCTTGTTAATGTGGCTTACAGCATGTGTAGGACTCCTCAGTGACTCCTGTCAGAGGAGCTACCTGCATAACAAAGAAATACTGAAGAAATCCTGTGTTTTTACACCAGCTGGGTATGTGGTGGAGTAAATGGGCTGCCACTAAGAAAAGCTGCAGTTTGTAAATGAAGGCATTTCCTCCAGTGGTGAAACAACTCATCAGGTTGAAGGAAATACTTAAAGATTCCCCAAAGAGTCAACCTATTAGCAAAGAAAACTGATTAGCATGGCTAGGATCGATCTGTGGAGAGCGAATGATGAGTTTCCCTTTCCCTCTGAAAGCCCAGGGGTGCTCCACAGGGAAATCATCAGCAAAAACAGCAAAAGGCAAGAAGAAAATGAAGAAAATCTCAAGCATTTACTCCGTGGGCTTCCAAGTTGTCCCCTCTCACAGGGATTAGTGCTCTGTTCACCCCGTCCATCCCAGGGAGCATGTTGTTCCTCAGAAGCACAGCAAGAAACCTCTGGTCTCCAAATCCCAACTACTGAAAGCATCTCCTGGAAGGAAAAGTGAGAAGGAGCTGAGGCAGATGTGTACAGGAGGACTCAGGGCAGGTTAAACACCCACACCTTGGGCTGGCTCTAAAGCAGGGGGGGCACAGATGGCCACGTCCATCTGCTCAGAGTGTTTCTGTCCAGACACAACACCAAGGCTGTGCTGAAAGGAGGGACTTGCAGATTCCACCCCACAGGTTTGGGATCAGCAAAACCAATGCCAAGTGAAGTACCTGGAGCAACCAGGAGTGGAGCTGATTGCAACTCTTCTCCAGCACGGGTTTTAGTTGAACTGCTGTGAAGCAGCTGGTGAGTGTCCCCTCTGCTCTCCAACCAGCCTTTGTCTCTGCTGAGGGAGGATGCTCCTCTATAAACACCCACCAGCAGCTACAGACACCAGCAGAGTTGGAAATGCTGCCTCATGGAACTTCATGGGACTTCCAGGTGCTGTCCTGAAACAGTTCCTGTCTCTTTCTCCTGCAGAGATGCATGACAAACAGTAAGAAACAGTTTATATACACATAGATATTTTATTTTCCCCATAAGATACTCAGTTCTCTTTCCTCCACCACGAAGCCCAGAGAAAATGTGGCTAATTGTGGTCTCCTACCACCAACCAAAGCATAATTAACAGCCACCTACAAATAGAAGTCTACACTGCTTTTTTTCCCCCCTGTCTGAAACTCAGTGAGACTCTTGCCATTAATTAGTATGCACACTTTGATCCACCACGGACACCAGCCAGTCTCCAGCAACGTTAAGCAAAGAACAATCCATTTCCTAATGAGAGATGAGAATTAATGAGAACAGAAATGACCATTTGGAACACAGCAGGCCCAACCCAACAACTGGCTGCAGTGCTACTACTGTGGCTCCTTCAGAACATTTCCAGCCTGTCCACTCTCACCGATGATTTATGGTGTCTAGGTGCTTCTTGGCAGCACTTCCAACAGCCTGTGCTGATAAAGAAAACCTTTATTGTACCTTGAACTGTCAACAAAGGCTTTGAAATCATGAGTTCTTGCATTTGTCCTTTGTATTTCCACAGTTTAAAACAACACCAATAAAAACAACCTCAAAGCACCTGCCTTTTCCTCCAGAACAATGCTGGTGAGCATCTCATTAATGACTCACATTCACTTTCCCCACCATCAGAATGTGCTTTAATTCCACTGGCCTGGCACCCTAATTCTCCAACTGGGTGCTGAACCTCCTTGTGTCAGCCCAATTAGTTAATGAGACGGTGATTATTGGAGAAGCTCACCTAGCAAGCAGGAGTTCTGCTGCAGCCCCCTGGTTTAAAGAGATATTTAATAGGAGGAGACATCAAAAAGCATTTCCCCACACAAAGGAAATCAACAACTGCATTTCAGGGTAATTCACCAGGTGATGAGGAGAGGAGCTGCAGGAGAGGCTGTCACTGCTCCTCACACTGCTATGGCTCTGTACAGGGCCACCTCCCTGCCACCAGCAGACAAATCCACTGCCACAACTGGGTGAAACCATCTGCTGTCCCCCACCAATCCTTCAGGAAAGAAAGGGGGGTTCAAACAACGGTGCTGTTCAACCTTGTCAACTTCCCAGGCACCAACGAGGGAGAAAATGACTGTTTTGGGCAAGGCCAATGAGGAGAATTACCTGTGTCAAAACAAAAGCCTTTAAATATTAGGATCATACTCTCCACTGAATAAATGTCAGAGGAATGAACTGGATAGAATGATATATTTTCCATGCTTTAGAATTATGAATTTTAAAAAGGACTGAGAACATGAAACTGCAAAGTCTTTAACCTCTAGGGAATAAATTCAAATACCAACCAGGCTGGTAATGGTTGGATGTCAACTGCTTCCATAAAAAATGGATGGTGATAAACAATGAAGGATCGAGCTGCCAGGGAGGGGTTTAGTGGGAACTGTGAGGAACTGTGTTGTTCTTAGTGATTCTCTGCTATTCTCTCTGTGTCTTGATTAGAATTTTAAAGACAACCTCATTTCACCACCATTTACAACCCAGAGCATGAAAACTGTCAGCCTACCTCTTAGACTCTTCTTACTCAGCTTGGGTGCCCACTTAGCTTGTTTGCAACTTTCCTGAGGAGGAGAGCAGAGCAGAGAGCAATCAATGGGAGGTGAATCTTTGGCCTGGGGAGGTGCAGTGCACAATGCAGATTTCACTGAGCTAAATGCCATAAACTTGCTTCATTACATTTTCCTCCCTCCGTAGTGTGGACTGAGTCTCACTGGTATCCAGCCAAGCCCCCCTGCCTGCAGCAGGGATAACTGCCCCACTCCTCTTGGATCACCACTGCCATCTGTATGGATTGAAAACGCAGGAGAAAAATTGATCAGGTGATATTGTTTTAATTAGCAAGCTAGATGACAATGAAAAGGGGCAGCACTCTGCAGAAAGCAGAGTGAATCTCCAAACTCTTCAGCCTCTGGAGGCAGCCCTGCTTCTTCCACTCTGCTTTCCACTCCAAACTCTTCAGCCTCTGGAGGCAGCCCAGCTTTCCACTCTTCCCCTCCCCTGCACCAATGCATGGACTGCTGTCCTGCAGCAGTGCAGATCACCCCCTGGCTGGCCAGACTGCTGTAGGTACAGGTAGAGCTGCAGCACACAGCTCTCTCCAGACAAACAACATCCCTTGAGCTGCTCGCAGCATGGGCTGCACCTTATCAAACACGAGGGAAGCCAAGATCTCCATCCTTTCAGCTGGAGATGAACAAATAGCATCACTTCTAAGATCTTATATTTGTACCGAGCTAAACAAAACAGAATAGGTCAGTTCCCTCTTGCCTCCTACCCACTGAAACTGGGCATCACGCTACAGGTGGCCGGCATCCCTTGAAAAACAAACTTCTTTCCATGACAGGGCTGCAGCCAAGGCTGTCACCGAACCCCCGCCAGCCCAGCCCAGGCTGCCCAGCGAGCCCAGGCCCTCGCCTCGCCTCCCCGCACGGCTCCGAGGTCGCGTTTTCCACCTGAAAAAGAAATAACTAGGGAAAAGCAAGACCCGTACTAACGGAAAGGCTTCCTCCACCTCGGCTGCCGGAGGGGCGGGGAGGGCCGGCGGGGTCACACGGGAGTGGGCCGGGAGTGGGCCGGGCCCTCCCGGAGCCTCCCCTCCCGCAGATCCCTGCACACACCGCCCCTTCCCACACCGCCCCTTCCCACACCACCTGCTCCGGCCCCCGCCTCCCCCAGAGCCGTTAAAGCCGCTCCCCCGGCAGGGACATGGGGCGGAGCCGCGCAGGGAGGGGAGCGGCCTTCGGGCCCGCCTGGGCCCAGCGCGGCCGCACGGAGGTCACCGGGCTCGGCCGCGGCCGTTCCTTCGCCTTCCCCTTCGCTCCCCTCGGCTGGAAGCCCCCTGGGGCCGGGGTGAGTGGCGGGGAGCGTGAGGCCCGAGCCGGGTCCAGCGGACTCTCCGCGCGAAGCCCCGGGGCAGGTTCCTGGGCCGAGGCGGGGCCGGTGCCCGGGGGGCGGGGGAAGGAGCCCCGTGGGCGGTGTGAGGAGAACCCGCTTCTCCCGGCTGGGAAAGCGCCGGGTATGAGGGGGTTCGGGGGGAGAGGAGAGCCCGAAGAGGCCGGGGCAGGGCTCGGGGGTGCAGGGAGGCCCGGGGCCGCTGCTGGAAGGTAGGGGGGTAATCTGCTGCTTACGAGGCTTTTGGGAAAGGGAATTTGTCAGTTGAAGTCTCAAGTTAAGTGGCTTTGAAAAATTAATGTCTTCAGCCTGCAAATGCAGGATCGTGAAAGTATAAAACCCAAAACCACGTCCCTCTTCTCTTGCCTTTGTGTTTCAACTAGACAGTGCATAGAAAAGAGGTTATTCACTGTCTGTGATGTGGTGGAAATGTGTGTTTTTCATGAACACGGTGTGTTTAAGTCCTGATTGCACCTCCTGAGAGCACAGCTTGGTTCCCACAGGTTTTCTTCTGGTGTTCATCCTTGAGACAGGGCTTGGGGAAGATCCTGTCGTGTTCCAGGATGGAAAAGGTGGCTACAGAGGAGATGGAGAGTCTCTTTTTACAAGGGGTAATGGGTACAGGGTTGTGATTAGACACAGGAGGAAAGTTTTTCACCCCAAGGACTGTCAGACATTGGAATAATCTCCCCAGGGAGGTGGTGGAGTCCCCAGCACTGGCCACTGTGAATATTCAGCTGGACCAACTTGTCTAGACCAGGCCAACAAGAGGCTCCTTGAGGTCCCTTCCAAGCTGGGATTCTAGGAATGTGCTTTAAAATCCTCTGTAAACATGTTTTATTTGCTGTTTAGAAGTATACTTAGGGCTTCTAAGTTCTTTATCTGCTGCTGTTGTACCAAATCTGGTTTTTCACTATGAAGATTGGCCATGTCTGCTGTGCTGCAGCATTCCTGGTTCAGCCACTTGTGTTACTGCAGTTCATCTTCTCCCTCCTCCACCAACCCCATGCTGCTCCTGCAGCTTCGACTGCCCAGGTCAGCCATGTGCTGGAGAATTAATTGACTCTCTGTTTGCATTTCCTATTGTTTTTCTTCAGCAGGCCTGACCTTAATCACCAATCTGCAGCCTGAATGGGTGGTGGTGTAATGAGCAAAATAATTACTTGGTGTTTATTAATATTTAATGTTTAGATCAGAACAAAGCTTTGATGTTTTGGGGTTTTTTTTTGGGACAGTGTTAGAACAGAAAAGAAAACTTTTGCACTGAGAACTGTGGATTGGCTTGGGAAGTCCAGCCTTGGGAAGGGGTTAGTTGGAGGAGCAGGTTCAGGGGGGAGGTGGCCAAAGGCAGGGAAACAAAGTTGTTAAATCCCAGTGGCAAACACCAAAGAGAGTGAAATAACCACATTTCAGGTGTGACAAAAAGTACCAGATCAAGAAGAAAGCTTTACAATGAGTCCTTGAGGTGGTAGTTACCTGTCTGATTCCTGGAGCCTGACTCTGGAGAACTTTTTTCTCCCTTTCATGTTGGGCATGTGACTCCTCCTTTGAGAGCCTCAGCTGATGCTTGTTGTGTTTACTTCTTAATTTTCTAGGCAAAATCCAAGCAGAACAAAGAGGTTTTGCATTTCTGAGTGGAGAGAGGTTTAATAATCTGAAGACCAAACAATCATTTTGTAATTGTATTTTTCCATGAATGGTTTTATCCAAGTGTCCCTGTAACTCACTGTGGGTTTGAAAGGAGTGCTGCTCAGAACTTGCTGCCAAGGGGTGATTGTTGCAGTGTGGACTGTGATGGCATCTCCTTGACCAGCTGGAGGGTGTGAAGGGTGGTGCCTTGCCTTGCCCCCAGTGCTGGGGAGCTTATTTCACACAATCATCTGTGTTGGAAGAGACCCTTGAGCTCAGCCAGTCCAACCATCACCCCAGCACTGCCAGGGCACCACTGCCCCACATCTCTCAGCACCTGGCAGCTGAGGGGTGTGAGCTGAGCTCAGCAGTCCTCCACACACCCCCTGGTGCTGTAAGTGATGCAGTTGTTGTCTGATGGATTTGACCCAGTCCTGGTTTCCTTCACAGCACTGCCTGAGCAGAAGATGGAGTCGAGCCAGAGCCACAGCAGCAGCAACTCTGCTTTGAGCTGTTCACAAGGTACCTCTGAGCCCTTCAGCGAGGAGGAAGGATCCTGCTGGCCAGCAGAGACAGAAGAGGAAGGATCCTGCTGGCCAGCAGAGACAGAGGAGGAAGGATCCCAGTGGCAGGGGCAGAGCGAGCCATTGGGAGCGTGTTGCTCCCCCGAGGGTTTGGAGGGCTCTGCCCTGCTGAGTACATTGCCAAGCTCCTCACCTGTGGCAGGCCAGAGTCAGGCAGGTATGTGGAGCTTGCTGTGCTTGAGACCTGTCTGTCCCAGCTTAGGGCAGAGCAGGGTGTGATTTGGCCTTGGAATCCCTTCCTCAGTAACCCTGTGATGCTGAAATTCTGCTGGCGTGTTAACCACCTGCACGGTGTTCTCTGAGCTGCTGTGTGCTAGGTAGCTGGGCCATAAAGCAGGTGTTCCAAGGGCACAGGCAAAATTCCAGCATGGGAAATACTTAAGAGGGCTTAATAGTAGCTCAGAGCTGCCTCAGATCAGTGCTAAAGGTAGGCAGCAGGACACGAGCTAACTGCCTTCATGTCTTGTCAGGTTTCCCTCTCTCCCTGGGGGTTCCCTGTCACTCTTCTGCATCCTCCTTTTCTCCAAGCACTTGAAGAGATGAATATTTTTTAAAATACCCTGTTAGTCTGGGAGCTTGTCAGCACCTGGAAACACTGGAGCTGTAAAGATTAGCTGCAATACTTGCAGTATGTTTTTAAAAGCAGTGTAGTCTTAGGATACAATTTAATGTCTGTTAGTTGTGACTCTGCTAATCTCATTCTGCTTGGTTCATCCTGGTGAGCTGGCACGGACCAGGGTATAATTAACCCCATCTAGACTTCAAAATTAAGCTTTTCCTTTTCCTACTCCAGACAAGTCCAGTGGAGGTGTTCCTCCTGTCCCTCATCCATCCAACATTGCACTCTGGGTTGGTTTTTTTTCCACCTTGCACCACCATCATCATCAGGAATGCTTTTAAAATACCATTTATGTCCCATCTCAAGCAGGCAGGACACCACTGGCTGTCAGATGTGTGCACAGGAAGGTGAACCCTGTGGGTCATAGCACAGGATATCTTATGAGATAGCAGCACTTCAGAAAGCTGAGCAGATGATCAGTGCCTTGGTGTCAGCTCAGTTACAGTGATATAATTGAACTAATTAGATTTATCAGTCTAATTAAAGAGATTTTTAAGATTTGATGTCTAATAGAATAACAGTTCTGCTTAAGCTTTGGTTTCTGCAAATGATAAGTTTTAATAAACCTTTCTGGAGAGATAACAATTATCTATTAATGAAATGAATCCCTGTCTAATCCATCTCTAGCATCAAGGAGCACATGGCAGGAGGAAGCCTTGCTGTGTGCTTAGAGGGTTGATTTTTTTTTTTTTTGGAGACAGTTCACCTGAGCTCCCCAGAGAACCTGTCCTGCCACAAATGAAGAGCCTGTGCAGGGCAGGAAATAATTAACAGGGCTGAAAAGAATGGATGGGGCTGACTGAGGTTCATTGACCTTTGCAGACAGAATGGAATGTGTCAACAAGCTCTAAGCAGGAGCCTTGTTTGTTTTCCTTTTCCCCTCACTTAGATTGCCATTGATTAGAAAGGAGCAGTAGGAGACTGGGACTGAAGCTTGCTCAGGATTTCACCCTGAAGTTGCCAGTGTCATCTCTGCAGGGTATCCTTCCCCTCACCAGGGACAGCCTGTGTGCAGGGGCAGGGTGATGCAGCTCCCAGTTTCTCTCTGCACTCCTGCTTTCTTCCCTGTGCCTGTACAAAGCTGCCTTTTCATTGTAGATGAGCAGTCTGAAGTGGTGGATTCTGCAGCTGCACAGAGAGATGTCTTGGGAAAATGGGTTGAACTCCAAAAGAAAGAAGCTGGCAATCAGCAAGACAAACCTGGCCTCAAACCTCAGCCTGGTGAGTTCAGTAACTTTACTTGTTCCTTTTGGAAGCAGATGGAAGCTTTGAACTAGACCTGAATTTTATATACAAGCTATTGAAGTTAAACCAGCTAATTAGCCAGGTAATTAATGATGAAGTTTCTCTCCTGTGCTCTCTGGGAAAGCAGCTAGTCTCCCAGAACCCTCCTGGCTTTGTTGTTCCTGATACAGTGACATTATCCCAGTCATGCATTATCCCAGGAGCTGGAAAAACACATTAAAGAAGAAATTCTATCCACATTTTAAATGTATCTGTGATCCTCAAAGTGTTACTGGATTGCTTAGTTTTCCTCTCTTCCTTTCCAGCTATACAGCTCCTAAGAGTGTTGGGTTTTCCTCACCAAAATAAACATGACTTCAGAATTTACAGCATGGAAAGTTCCCCCCCCCCCGTTAATTAGTTGTGTTTCTGATTGAATTACTTGTTTGCCATGTTTTAGTTCCTTTCCCAAGCTGAGGGAGGCAGCAGGGCACCAATTTTGGCAGGAGCAGCTTTAAGCAGCACAAGGATGTGGTGTCTGGAGGAGGAGAGGGGAAGGGAGGAAGGAAG
>VYZU01072355.1:0-10339 GCA_013401355.1 Ceyx cyanopectus
ATTCTGTGATACTGAGAGAGGGTAGATTTAGAATGGATGAAAAAAAGTTCTGCACCATGAGGGTAGTGAGACACTGGAACAGGTTGCCCAGGGAAGCTTTGGATGTCCCATCCTTGGAAGTGTTCCAATACCAGGTTGGACCGGACCTTGAGCAACCTGGTCTAGGGGAAGAACATAGATGATCTTTAAGGTCCTTTCCAACCTGAACCAGTCTATGAGTCTGTACTTCATGAATGGAGGTGCTGCCCAAGCTTTTCACTGTAGCATTTTGAAGTGACGCAGCTGCTGTGTACTTTGAAGGCAAAGGTACATGCTGTTTCATCTGCATAATTTCTTAAGATTCAGATTAGAAATGTAAATGCTGCTTGATAAGCATGTATCTCTTGTATCTACCAGTTTATTTCAGATATTTCAGCAGATTAACTTTTCTATGAGATTGATACAGATTTTTTATATACAGATCCTTAGTGTGCATACCTATTTTTTTCCAATGTGTGTATTAGGATTAAGGCAGCTGACAAAGCATTCTTAAATTCACAAGCATGGTGTGTAGTCCCTTCTCAGTGTAATTCTCCTACTACATGTCCAACACATTTCCTAAGGTTGTGTAGGCTTCTACCAAGAGTGGCAGTTGTCCTGCCCATGTGTCTCATACTCAGGTGGGTCAGGCTTTCAGCTGCCTGTAGAGAAAAACAAAGGGCAAGTTCAATGTTAAGAAATTTGTTCTTGCAATTCCCTTGTATCCTGGCAACTAGAGTTAGGTTCTTATCTGTCAGCCTTACAAGCATGTAATGCATGCAAATACACAGGTCTATAGAACTATTTTAATTTTCTGCCCCCTCCCCTCAGCCCCTTACACCTCTGGAAGAAAATGCCTACCTGACTGCAGCTGTGAGACTCTGATACCAATCATTAATGTCTTGTTGATCACTGGACATCAACAGCAGTGTCTTGTGTGGAAAGGAAAGCTGAAAGGCAAACAGAATCTGATGCCACTCTCCTTGCCTAGGCAACAACTCCAGTAAAACAAGAGCCATCAGCACTGAATTCCACTCAATGTTAACTTCCACCATTTTCTTTCCCAGAGAGAAAAACATAGCATTGGTACTGGGAGAAGACAGAGGCTGGACAGCACAGAGCATGTACTAGTCTTGGCAATTCTAGCCACAGATGACAACTCACCCTGATTTAACAGGGTGTTTGGAAATAGGCAATTACCCTTTTCAGCAGCTCCTTATCTAGTTTTCTCCCATAATCCAAGCTGCCCCTAGGAGTCCTTTCATATCACCAAACCCAAGACCCCAAAACATCTTCCTTGTCACAGCTCAAAAGAAATGAGCTAATACAACCCTCAGGTGCTGCAGCCCAAGAAAGGCCTGAACTTAAAACCTCTACCGAAGGCATCAGTCTGTCAGACCCTGCAGCCCTCAGGGAGTTAGATGCACAAATATCTGTTGTGGAAATACATCTTTTCACATGTTGTTTTTCGGGGTTTTCTGTAAGATCAGTCCACAGTCAATGTAATGCTATGTATCCACTGCCACATGACTTTGGGGCCATCCTCCAAATGTGGTTCTGATGATGGAATGTCAGTCTTAATGGTCCCTCCTCCTCACCTGGGCTAAGAAAGTCAACCAGCAACCTGTGCTCCAGATGTATTGGATTTGTATTTGGAAGGGTTTTGGTATCAGAGTGGGGGGGGCTATTAAATAAAATAAAATACAATACATAAAATTGATATTTTTTTCCCCCCAGGTTGAACCTGTCTTTTGTCTTTGATTGTAATTGGTGAATGTGCTTTGTCTTGACCTTCCAGCCTTTTGCTGTAGTTTCTCCTCCCCATGCCACCAGAGTGGGGTGGGAGTGAGTGGCTGCCTGGTCTATTATTGCCATCTGGGTGGACTTAAAGCATGATGCTGGAGTGCTCAGGAGGGCCTACACTATGAGGGTAAAAGGACCTGCATCACTCTAAAAGTGATGTAAAAGTGAGTAAGTTGCCCTTACTAAGATGAGTTCATTGCATTTACTGTTGTCACCACTCTCGTCATCTCAGCCCCACTGCTGCTGAGACAGCTAGAGACTGGCTTCACAAGTCTGACCCCATTGATGCCTCTGCCAGGTAGGAGGAGGAAGACTTACACTGAGGAGCCCTCCCTGACTCTGAGTGTGGCCAAACACTTTATCCACCACACACTGGTGTAGTGGGTAGACAGCCTGACATGCCAGTTTGTTCGAGTTCATTGGGTGCAGTGGGTGGCAGGGCTTTGTTGCAATAACGATATCAGAAAAAAGAAAGAACATCCTGCGCTTCAGTTCTTCTCCCTTTGAAGGCACCACCAAAAGCCAGCCTTCCCGGATATACCAGCGTCCTAGGCATGCAAGGGAAATAAAGACAGTTGTCAGATTAACTCTAGGGAAAAAAACAAAGGATGTAAATAGACACTAATAAGGTGAGGTACCCTTGTAGGTTGCCAGGTTCTACATTAATTCAGCCACTAGAAGGCACTATCAACAGCATTAACAGCACCCCTGCAGAACTGGAATCTGCCCAAAACTCCTAGTACATGAGCAGCCTGAAGTTGCTATAAATATGCTGTGTTAATTAAGAGAATATTATTATATACAAGCCTGTTTAAAGAGACCAAAACAAAAATACGTTTTGAAAATTGTATTCATACCTTTAAAATAACATAAGCCATATAGTTCACAAAGACACTATGCACTATCTCAAACTGTGTGACCCAGTTGTTTGTCATTAGTGGTGAAGCAGAAGTTAGCCTAAGCTTTGAACATTTATTATTTTAACTTTTTTTTTTTAGCTTGTGTGTGACAGTAAAACAAAATAAAACAATCCCAAAAAAACCCAGTTTTACAGGTCATGTAATTATACATGACCCTCCGGTAGATAACTGATCACAAAATTCAGATTACTGCTCTATAAAGAGAACAGCACAGGGGATACCAAACAATGTGGTAAAAGTAAGGTCTGAATAGGCAGCCTTATCAATCTTCTCTAATAGAACAGGATCATGGGAATTATGAGGATACCTGCCAGTAAGATTATTTATGAAAATTTAAAACCATAATTAGGTATTGCCATCTGGCCTGGTCTGGGAAACAGAGATTCTGTGCCAGAGAGCTTCAGCCGCTGTTTTTTGTGACTTAGCTTTTGGCTGACATACTAAGTTCTCTTAGAAAATAACACAATTTTGTTCTAATTAAGGGACAGTCTTAGTAAGCTACAGTCAGAAAATATAAAAGCAAGTGAATTCCTGCTTAGCTTACTCCACAGGAACCACTCCTCTTATCTGAATAAGAAATGGAGAAGGGTGAAATTCAGTCCAAGTTTAAAAAACAAATGGAAGGACAGTGCCAGCAGCATGGGCCTGAATTGGGAACCATTTCCATCAGGCCAAGCTGTGATCAGACTCCCTGGCACACAGTCTGAACAGTACTGTCTTCAGGATTCCCAGGGACACATGGTCCATAAAATGATCGTAAAAGGAGGGTAAGCAAACAGAGCAGTGTGAAGGGTTAGAGGCAGTTCTGGCTAAAACCGTGTTTGCCCTACATACGGCAAGCAGCAAGAACAGGGTCTCTTTTCACAGGGAGCAATACATCTCAGAGATTTGACCAAAAGTGAGATACCCGACTCCAAAGATAACCATTTTTTTTCTGAATATATCACACTGTTTTCTTGCCACTTCCCTTCTGCTAACAGGCTGCAATCCCGACAGTTCTGCAAAAGCTAGCTTGTTTCTGTAAAGCTGAACCAAAGCTAGCAAGCTCCAGTTGCTTTTCTGCTACTCACACCCAATAGTACCTTGTTTAGTCCAGGAAAACACAACCAACACCATTCTCTGTCTCACATATAGGAAAGACCCTGAGCACTTGTTCTACCAAGGTCTTAGAACATTTGGAAAACATAAAAAAATGCTCTTTCAAACAATGGAGCTTTGGTCTAGCTCTATTGTTTTGAGTTGGGGTGGGTTTTTTGCCATGGGGTAATCTTTTTAGCTCTGTCACTCAGGATAACTGATTTCCCTTTTTACTTATGCAGTACCCCAA
Source organism: Ceyx cyanopectus (assembly GCA_013401355.1). Lineage (NCBI taxonomy): Eukaryota > Metazoa > Chordata > Aves > Coraciiformes > Alcedinidae > Ceyx > Ceyx cyanopectus. The sequence continues at coordinate 4,069 of VYZU01072355.1, forward strand.
AGTGCATAGGCACCTTCACACATGATCATGTTCAGTAGAAGCAGAGCACACCTGTGCTCTGCTCCCTTTCAGGTAACATCACCAAAAGGATTCTAAGAATGGGAAAGATAAATTAATTTACAATTCTCTGTCAATTTACCCATTGACAGAGCATCTTTAAGAATGATAACCTTTGATAAATAATATCTTTTTCTGCCTATGCTGGTTTGGCTGGGATAGAGTTAATTTTCTTCACAGTAGCTGGTATGGGACTGCGTTTTGGAATTTTGCCGAAAACGTAATTGAAAATACAGGGATGCTTTAGCTATTGCTGTGCAAGCACTGCTATTGCAGAGGTTATCTAAGAACAGTGCTGCAGCTAGAGAGGAGTGTTAAAGTCACTGTGTGTGAAGTTCTCTAAGGCTTACCCTGCAGGTACTTGTGAATATGATTATAATCGATACTTGTGGACTTTTGGGTCCATCAGTGAGGTGGGAGAAGTATCAGAAAGGTGAAAGTAATAAAACTTGTGGGTTAAGGTAAAAACAGTTTAACATGTAAATAAAAAGCTATACAAGCAGACAGAATAAAACAAGGAATTAATTCACCAGTTCCCAACATTAGGCAAGTGTTCAGCTTGTAATGAATAGTTACTTAGGTTCATGCTGAACATGACATCATATGGTATGGAATACCCCTTTAGTCAGCTGGGTCAGGCTGTCCTGGCTGTGTCCCTTCCCAATTTCTTATGCAACCCCAGCCTACTCATCAGTGTGGTGATGCGAAAAGCAGAAAAGACCCCGATGCTGAGCAATGTTTAGTGAGGGCACAGGTGAAGCCCCAGGTGACCATTTCATAACTGCCCCAACTGAATACATTTCTCACAATATTCCATACATAGCTTGGAGGGTGCTTGGGGCATAGAGAGTGCCCAGACACACAGAAAGTTATAGAGAGACCTCTTACCCAGTTATATGATGTTACATGACAATGACTTAATATATCTCAGCTATCGAAACAAATACTCTTAAGTTGTGGCACATTTTAACCATGCAGATAAAAAAACATTCTTCAAGTGAAAGGTGTAAGCATAAGTCTGTGAAGATTGTATCTTAAGGTAAAAAAACACCTTAGCGTTGGGTTCTTGACACTCAGAAATCTATGGTTCCTGCAACACCATAGGGACAAAACCACTACTTACACTCTTCCAAAATTATTTAATGTCCATCTCATTCTCACCAAGGACATCCTTATGTTCCTGTTACTAACTTTCTAACTATTTTATATGCCATCAGCTCCTCTTATCAGAAACATCAGGCAATTAAGCTGCCGCTTATCCTTACTAAAATAAATAAATAAAACAAATCTTAAAATAACAAACAGAAAAGTGCTTGAATTACTAGTTATATTTCTAACAGAAAGGGGAAAATTGTTAATATGAGTCAGAGATTAATGTAAGCATATCTCCAGTTGTCATCTCAGCAGAAGGAAAACAAAGTAACCAGGAAGACTCACCTGGAGTCAAGACTTGGGTCCTCCGTCCCTTGAGGAGTTTCTGAACCCGAAGTAGCTGCAATGAGTTCTCTCTTTTATGAATGATGTCTTGGACCCAGTGAGATACCTTGGAAACAGATTTCACAGCCTCTGAAATTACAACATCAGATTCTGAGATTAGCATAGATGTGCATGCATTACACCTTACCTATCTTGCTATGAAATGATAAGAGGAAAATAAGAAGCAAATGTTTTAAAGAAAGTATCAACAACAGATTTATTCTGTAACTTCCACAGGAGATTGAGCTAGATGAGCTCCAGAGGCCCCTCTCCAACCAACACTTCCGCATTTATTTGCCAATTTAACAGGGAGAGGAATAACTTCCTGGATTTAGAAGCAACCAATGGAAAAATGCCCCACAAGTTGTGTTAAGTACTAGTAGATATGGCATGAAGGACATCAGCCAAGGCATGTGACCAATAGTGTCATGGAATGGTTTGTGTTGGATCCTTTAAAGATTATGTAGTTCTCAGACACAGGCAGAAACATTTTTCACTAGATCAGGTTGCTCAAAGCCCCATCCAANTAAAATAACAAACAGAAAAGTGCTTGAATTACTAGTTATATTTCTAACAGAAAGGGGAAAATTGTTAATATGAGTCAGAGATTAATGTAAGCATATCTCCAGTTGTCATCTCAGCAGAAGGAAAACAAAGTAACCAGGAAGACTCACCTGGAGTCAAGACTTGGGTCCTCCGTCCCTTGAGGAGTTTCTGAACCCGAAGTAGCTGCAATGAGTTCTCTCTTTTATGAATGATGTCTTGGACCCAGTGAGATACCTTGGAAACAGATTTCACAGCCTCTGAAATTACAACATCAGATTCTGAGATTAGCATAGATGTGCATGCATTACACCTTACCTATCTTGCTATGAAATGATAAGAGGAAAATAAGAAGCAAATGTTTTAAAGAAAGTATCAACAACAGATTTATTCTGTAACTTCCACAGGAGATTGAGCTAGATGAGCTCCAGAGGCCCCTCTCCAACCAACACTTCCGCATTTATTTGCCAATTTAACAGGGAGAGGAATAACTTCCTGGATTTAGAAGCAACCAATGGAAAAATGCCCCACAAGTTGTGTTAAGTACTAGTAGATATGGCATGAAGGACATCAGCCAAGGCATGTGACCAATAGTGTCATGGAATGGTTTGTGTTGGATCCTTTAAAGATTATGTAGTTCTCAGACACAGGCAGAAACATTTTTCACTAGATCAGGTTGCTCAAAGCCCCATCCAACTTGACCTTGAGCACTTCAGGAAGGAAGCATCGACAATTTCCCTGGGCAACCTGTTCCAATGTCTCACCATCCTCATTGTAAAAAAAAAAAAATAGAGCTGCCATGTAACTGACCTAACACACTAGGCTATTTTCCAGTCAGTTACTCTACATTTTTATTCCAAAGGCGTTCTCGGGAACACCTTGATTAAGGTGAAGAAGGGAAGTAGCAATCCACTAGAACCCCAGAGAAAGGAAGATTTTTTCTTCCTGTGGAAGTAGACAGAAGATGAGAATCCAAATATTATTAGCAGGAGCCTAACACTGATCAAAGTGCAAGCATCTAAAGGGGGAATCATACTTGCAAGTTTCTGGTACTCAGAAGTGTCTGGGTTTGTGTTCTCCAGCAGGTCTCTGAGGAAATGCTTGTACCTAAGATAGAGTGAGCAAGTTTATTTCACATAAAGATACCGGGAACAGCAGCATCATCTATTAGTGACAGAATGATGAACATGACTCCACATGGAAGGAGATGGAGTACGCACCAAGCAGCTTTTGTCAAAATAACTTCAAATTTATCCGCTAAATTAAAACACATATTTTACACATTTGCAAGGCTTTGGCATTTCCTGGGGATCTGACAAAAGCAACCTCATACACTACTTAAATTCATTAAACCCTCTTAACATGCTCATAAAAATGCATTCAATAACAGACAAATTTATCTTTTAACTATTTATTTTTTTAGGTCTGAATGGTAGCATTCATACCACATCCTTCCTGACCACACAAGAGAATAAAGGCATTTCTATAAGCACTAGGAGCCACCATTTTATTTTTTTCCTCTCCAATCTTTACCAGACAGGATCAGATGTCTGCATATGCTTTCTCCCATGAAGTCAAAATTTTTTCAGTCTAAAATGATCATAGAATCATAGATATTAGGGGTTGGAAGGGACCTAGAAGATCATCTAGTCCAACCCCCCTGCCTGAGCAGGATCATCTAGACCAAGTCACACAGGAACAGATCCAGGCAGGTCTTAAGTGTCTCCAGAGATGGAGACTCCACAACCAACCTGGGCAGCCCATTCCATATTGTAGGGTTTAAAGAAAAAAAACACAAAAAACAACCAAAAAAAAAAAACCACACAAAAAAAACAACCAAACTCCAAGACAACAGAAAGCTTCCACTTCAATTCTACACAGGAGATAGATGAAAGGCTTAGGAGCCAAGGCTAAGCACAGCTACCTCTTTGCATAATTTCTGATCCACATACACCAATTCTATTTCACACACACATTTTCAGGTCTGTTTCATTGATGTCTATATGATCTGATTTTGAGACATTAGATAACTTTACCTCCTACAGCAACCAAGACACTGTTATTCTCGTTTTTTTCCCCTGTTATGCTAACACCTTGAAGAATCAGAATTGCTTACTTACTCATGCAGCCTCTGCAGTGGCAAAGGAAGCAGATCCTCTAGCTTCCTCCCTTGAAACTGAGGTCGAGTCTCCTGGAGTTTCTTAAACCGTCGGAATGACTTATTTTTCCTCAATTGCTCCTATGTGCAGCAGGAAAGGCATATAGCTTTGAGACTACATAAAGAAATATGTGCTGTAGTCTGCACCAGAGCTTGGAACTCTTAAACCTGTTACATTTCGGGTTTAGGACTCCAGTCCTAAATGCAAATATCAACTTCTTTAGTGGCCATGGGCAAGAAATTCCCTTTCTTCTGGCCACCACTTCCCAGCAGGTAATGGAAGCAATATCCCCTCTTCACACACACACAGCAGTATAAAGTTAGTATAGTCAGCAAATGGAAATAAAGAAAAAAAGGAAGGTTGACTCAGACAGGAAAACCTGTGCTTTTCATTTTGCTCACTTCATAGCTTTTTGCCATGCATTTCAACACAAAGCAATGCAGCCCCACATTTCCATCACCTCAAGGCAAGTATACAAAATGGCTTTTTTTCTCTTGTCAAAAGTATTAATATATGCATGGGAAACATCCCATGTCCAGCTGTGAATAAGGATGGACAAAAACTAGAATTTGGGTGGCTTAAATACTAGATACTGCTGTCACAGTTTGAAATAAATATATCCTTCTGAAATTTCTTGAAAGACAGGTTGTATTTGGAGAAGTGGGAAGAATTTATTTTTTTTCTTCCACTATAGAAACAAAACTGGGAAGGAAAAGCAATTACCACTGTTAGGATATAGATAGTGGTAGTGGGAAGGACCAGGAGACCTGATAGTTCAGAAAGAGATCTCTGTCTCCTAGTGGTCCCACTGTGAACCTTCCATGCTTGCCAGCCAAGGAGGAGTAAGAGTAAATACAGAACTCTGAGAAAGCTGTGCCCAGCATATGCACATCCATACACAAACATCCAAAATAAGTTTTCACCATTCTATTATGGAAGAAAGACTGAGAAAAGAGCATCAGACCAGAAAAAGGAAGAAAACCGATCATTCTGGAAGCATGAGAAAAAGGGAAGGATGTAGCTGTTTCACAGAATGAAGAAGGAGAGGGAAGAATGAACTTAAAGAAAGGAGATATTTACCTTCAAGGTTTTATTTGACTGGTCCAAATTCTCAGCATAGTGTCCATAAAGCTCCAGGTGCTGACAGAAATTTTCCACTCCAGGTCCCAAATCCCCTCTCTCCAGGTGAAGCAACAGAATACTGTGTACAAGGAGAAAAGATAGATCATGAGGGGTACATTACTAATGGCATTTTCACAGGCCCCTCTGATTCACTCCAGTGCTGACAGAGTAAGCTACAAAAAAATGTATATATACCACAGAGCAGACTTACAGGGCAGACTTTACAGGCAGACTTACTCAGAGCACAACTGGTCATCTAGATTTGTGGATACAGATCAGCAGTTTCCTGGCTATGCCTGTAAGCACCATCAAGGCTAGCAGTGCTGGAAACAAATGCCTGTTTTACATGGTGTTAGCTTTATTTCTCATCAATATAGGGTCCTACCCATATAATTACAGGAATCACATCAGAATTTTCACTTACTGGCTGGCTGAAAACATGGATTCCAAGGGTCCAAATATGCTTTCCAACACAGCAGGTTTCAGCGTCCCTTTGGCCTTTAAAATTTTCACAAAGAACTAAGTAGGGAAAAAAAAAAAAAGAAGAGAGAATTTCACAGGTAAAATTCCCAGGTCACTCGGAGGTTATTCATGGCACACAGCAGAAGCAAAAAGTTGCAGAATGCACACTCTCATACCTCCAAAGAATATTAAATATTGTGAATAGCTAACTAAGATATCTATCATCACATGTTACCCTTCTTGGTAACTGATAGAATCTATTTCTGTATTCCTGGACACACCTGTTCTTCAGCACCTTGTTCATAATCTTTCTTGTCTATGCCCCCACATTTCACACATCTCAAGGCAAGTCCCCTACACAATGAAAATTTAAGGGTTTATGTCTGTGACAGACCAAAGCCAAGGGGACAAAACCACAAGCTGTGAGATATTACAGAGGAGGTAAAAGAAAA
>VYZU01072356.1:0-19120 GCA_013401355.1 Ceyx cyanopectus
AGAGGGACAGAGGTGGTGTGGAGGGATCAGAGAAGCCCCCACTGGGAGGCCACGGATCTGTGGGCAGGTGGACATCATTGGCAGCTGAAGGAATGTCTTGTGTGGCCCTGGAAGAAGTTTAGGCCAGTTCTCTCCACATCTTTATTGTAAATTATAAAGAGGCAGCATATGCAGTGAGACCGACCTCAGCAGTGCACTTCACAAGACTGACAGCAAAAAAAAATTAATTGGGATATTTATGGTGCATCTGTTACTTTCAGTAGGTATAAGGTGGCAGAAACAGCCACAGGTAATTTGCTGTCTTACTCCTCACTTAAACTTGGAAGTTTAAGCCTTTTTTTTCCTGGCATTGCAGCTGTTAAGCAGAGGTTGTAAAGCTCTGCTCTCAGTCAGGAAATTGATCAGCTTGGAAGTCAAAAATTCTCTCTGTCTGACACTGTCTTCTGAGTTCTGCAGTACACACTGCTTTTTGTCCCTTTCCTGCTATTCATTTCCTACTGTGGGGTAGCTGTGCCATGATTTTGAATGCATGCATATGTCTAATTAGAAGTTTGTCATTAAACATGTATAAAATTCACACACAAACATTAAGCATATGGAAGTGTTGTTAAGAAGAATTTCTTCCCTCTGTGGCCTTATGTAAACATTTGAATACTTGAATCAAACTGAATCATGAAGTTAAAAATAGATTGGTAAACTCTTCGTGTTTACTTTCTAAATTATAAACCCTGTGGATGCACAAGGAAGCATTTAAAGTTTTCTCACTTTAATCTTTTTCTGATACCAAAGGGGGTAAACTGTGGGGGGGGGAGGGGATGTGTGTCTTTTATTGTCATGAAAACAGACTCAAGACTTCACATGAAATCCTGAGAATAGGCAACAGCATGCATCCTGCTTCCTTTCCCCAAAGAGGTTAGGCCCTCCTTGTCTTCTGGGAGTGCAGGAGAACCAGACCATCCAGAAACTGCCCAGATTAATAGCTGCTGATGGCAACACCACCTTAGCAACTCCAGAGCTGCTGCTGCCAGAGTGTAGCTTTGTTTTGCATACGCAGGAATTGCTGAGCTGCAAAGGTGAGCTAATGAAAGCAATGGAGTGTAGGGAAATGATTTAAGATCACCACAATCATCACCACCTCTAGAAAATTACTTGCTGCTCTTCCAGTACTTCAAGGCAGCGATGCCATTTTTACACATATGAGAAAGCAATCAAGAGATTTTTAACCTGAAATGGGGAAGTCTAAGAATATCTGTAACTTAAAACAGTGTGAAGGGCCTTGATGTATGGCACTCCATCTCAGAATCAATTTACCCCCTTTTGACCTCATAGTGATATCTCTGATAGAGTATTTTATTTTTTCAATTTGCTCGAAATAAAACTAAAAAACTACTTTAGAAAATTATATGCAGTGATCTTCCTAAAGGTCTAACATTTAAAATTCTCCATGAGTGTGGGTGTGCATATGTCTAAGAGAAATTTGTGTATGTATATGTAGAAACCAGACACAATTTTCAGCATATTTAATTGCTTTCTGCACTCCAAGCTCACTTTTCTTTGTGGAGTTACAAAGCTTTTGCTTTATTTCTCCCTAGATAAGATTCAGAGGGTCATGTTGAATTGGCAATACAGTTCTTATCAGCAGCTTTCATCACCTTTCAGGCTGCCCTGGGCTGGAGGAGAAGCTGCCAGGGGATTGGCCTGGTCTCCACGCAAAGGGTACCCTGAGGGTGACAGTGGGGGGTGAGGCTGCCCTGTTCCCTTCCTGAGCCAGAGAGCCCTTGTTCTCTTTACAGGCTAGGGGGTGAGGAGCTGGAAAGCAGCTCTGCTGAAAAGGACTTGGGGGTGTTGGTGGCTGAGAAGCTGGCCATGAGGCAGCAGTGGGCACTGGCAGCCAAGAAGGCCAATGGCAGCCTGGGCTGCAGCAAGAGAAGTGTGGGCAGCAGCTGGAGAGAGGGGATTCTGCCCCTCTGCTCTGCTCTGCTCACACCTCCCCTGGAGTATTGCAGCCAGCTCTGGAGCCCTCAGCACAGGAGAGACATGGAGCTGATGGAGCAGGGCCAGAGGAGGCCACAGAGATGCTCAGAGGCTGGAACAGCTCTGCTGTGGGGACAGGCTGAAGGAGCTGGGGTTGTTCAGCCTGGAGAAGAGAAGGCTCTGGGGAGACCTTAGAGCACCTGCCAGTGCCTGAAGGGGCTGCAGGAAGGCTGCAGAGGGGCTGTTTCCAAGGGCCTGCAGTGAAAGGACGAGGGGGAATGGGTTGAAATGAGAGCAGAGGAGATTGAGACTGGATCTCAGGAAGAAGTTGTTTCCCTTGAGGGTGGTGGCTCAGTGGCACAGGCTCCCCAGGGAGGTGGTTGAGGCCCCATCCCTGGAGCTCTTGCAGGTGAGGTTGGCCAAGGCTCTGAGCAGCCTGAGCTAGTTGAGGGTGTCCCTGCTCCCTGCAGGGGGCTGCACTAGATGCTCTTTGGCGGTCCCTTCCAGCCCTAAGCATTCTGTGATTCTGTGACTGGTCCCAGCCCAGCCGGGGGGCTCTGGCAGGCAGGGTTAGCAGTGTGGGAATGCCAGGTGTCTAGCAGCAGGGAAAGGTGTTTGTCAAAGAGCGGCCGGCAGCTGGAGAACTGCCTTTGTCTGAGATGCAGTGCTGGGGAGGCAGCAAGGTCTGTGGCTCAGCTCCTCCGAGCCTTTGTACATACCTGTCAATACACTTCTCAGTGTTTTAGGGAGCAGTTACTCCCTAAAGCATTTGTAGGAGGCATGGAACCGTTTGGCTTGCTGATACTTTTCTTCTGGTGCATGAAGTGCTGTTGCAATGGGGTTTTTCACCTTGCTGGGTCTGGGAGTTTGTGCAGAAGTGAGTGGCAATACTCCTTCGGAGAACACTCTAGGCTGTAAAGAAGAATTAATTTAATATTCCCTATTGAGAAAGCTGCTATTCATTGATGGCAGATGATAAGTCATTTAAATCACTCCATTCTCATCTATTTCTATAGCTATACCTGTGTTTCCAAACTACATTCAGATACAATGATGTTTTTTACAGAATGATTGTATGGTTAATGTAGCTGTTATAATAGTGTATAATAGTTACTGGCATTGCATATTTCCTTGAAAATACTTTCAAACTGATATCACCCTGAAAAATAGGAGCATTACTTCTGCTGTTATTGATTGTGAACAGGTCTGCTGCTTGCTTTCCTCCTGTCGCAGAAAGGTAAGAAATGAAATGAGATAGATAATTACAGGTACCATTTTAGTATCGATTTATATTTTTAATTTCTTCCTTTAAATAAAATGTGTGGATAAATAAGAAGGTGAGGAATATTGCACTTGAAAAGAGAGACCAATAAATATAAATGTGAAGCAGTGGGATGTGGATAAAGGTTAGTTGTGTGGGGTTTTTTCTCTCTTTGCTTTAAATATTAGTGAAAACTTGCTGTTTGATCTTACCTTGAATTCAGATTGTTTCTCAGTTGCTACATTCTCAATTTACTCACCTATTCCCGTTGTTTTAGAGCCAACAGAGACTATCTGTTGCTCCCATGTATTTACTTGGTCTAGATATAATTTTCTGCTTGGCAAACCCATATCACAGAACATAAAACTTCAGTGTTTCATTGGGTGGCTGAAGCTGGGGATGGCACAAGAAATTAAAACAATTAAGAGTGACTTTCCCTTACAAAGTACAGCCTTTGAATCAGAGCAGACCTCTGAGCCTTTCTCTGCCAAATGGGTGAGGGTAATTCAGTTGAGAAAATGCAGTCAAGATGTGGAAAAAAACAAGTAGTCCCTGGGGGCATGCAAGGCCTGTTTCCAATGATGCAGGGATGGTAGCAGCATGCTGAGCTTTAAGGACCAAGAGTGCAATAAAGCAGAATATTCCTTTCTCACTCTCTGGGAATTAAATTAAGTGTCAAACTATAGGGGTTTAGGGAAAGAAAAAAAACCACCAAAAACAAAAAACAGAAAACAAACAAAACCACATAAAAATAAAACAAAACAAAACTAACCCAGAACATGATTGGGTTTCAGTTGGAACGTTTATGTGACTTCCAAATTTTCTCTGCTTGAAAGCTTTCAAAAATACGGCTCTTTTTTTTAGCAATGAATTGTCATCGCTTTCTTAGTGTCAATGCCTTTTATATAAATTAATTGTAATGTTAACTCAGAAAATGTTCAATTTTATTCTGTTTAAAAAAAAAATGGAGCCTATGCTTCAGCAAAATGAATTTGAAAAATGTTAAAAGTATCAAGCATGCTTTATAGTATATAGTAGTTTACAGTATGTACACATTATAGATGGTATAAAATCAAGCTTAAAATTCTTAATTCCTAGAATTATGGTAGAACTAAACCACAGTATTTTAAGGGTTCCAGTAGAGACACTTGTTCCAACTAAATAAGCAGATTTCCACAAGTGTAATAATCTCACGTACTGTGGTATTGCATTAGTACATAAGATTTTAAAATTAAAGAAAAAGAAATCTGGATTGTTAAGTTTTACTGTTCATTTAGTGGTGATAAATGCAGAACACATTTCTATCAAGGAGTACTGAATATGTATTTTCAAAGTCCCTACACCTGCAGAAGACTCTTTAGGGAGGGTGATGTTGACCAGTATTGGACTTGAAGACTTCACCTTGTTGGTGAACATATGGCTGTTTGCATTTGGGTTTCAATGAATTTGAAAGCTACCACTTGAACATTGTATGACAATATCACTATGGAGGGAGGATTATATATCTCTAAGTGCAGATTGTCTATTTTAAGATAAAATAATTGAAAAAATAATCTGTGCTTTATTAACTTTTCTTCCTGAAACATGAAGAACATATTTTTAAAATATTTTAAATTTCCTCCCTCTTATAGTCTTTTGTAAATAGACATAGATCTCAGCTTGATCTCAGCCTTTATGTGATATAAGTAGATGGATGGATGAGGGGAGAGCAGTGGATGTGATATTCCTTGACTTCAGCAAGGNCAGCTGTTTTTTTGTCTACATACCTGCTCTGGTATGTAGACAGTTTCATGTAGACCATTCTCTTCATGAATATGCCCAGTGAAGCAGCACTGGGAACTGTATGAAAATACCTCATCTGCTTCCTTCTTATTTTTAAGGTGTGTCATTGTACTAGTGAACAAAAATGATCTTTACTTAGCAGTAATGTACATTGTTTCTCACAAAGGCAGGTGACCTCGGAAGCTTTGCATGTTTACAAACAGCATGTAAAATTCTTTGTTCCCAAGCACTTTTTCCTGTAAATTTAGGTTAGACTGAAAAGTTAGTGGGGCCCTGCCTGGGCTGCATCTGCTGTGACTATCTCTAGCCACTTTTTCTCAACTATGTACCAAGGAGACATTTGGTGACCTGTGGGGTTTGTGTCTTGGCAGCATTTGGGTACTTAGGCCTTTCTGCTTACCAGCAGGTTCTGCTTTCTGTGATATTATTCAGAAATAATCTTTATTCAACCTGTGTTATACCTGATGCAGTAATCTATAGGAGGTGTTCTACAGTACTGAACCTTAGGTCGTTTTTTCCATTTATTAACCTCCCCAAACTCTCATCAGGACTTTCTGCTCTCTGTCTTTCCAGAGGTCGTGACAAATGTAGGTTATATTTGAAATACAGGTTTCACCCTTGCCTGTCATTTCCAAAGAAGCTGTGCCTTTCTGTGTTAGTATTTCATTTGTGTGAATTCTCATAAAGTTTCTGTTATGCCAGTTAAATCTCATACTTTATTATGCATTAAGACTTTCAGTTCCTCCTGGTTTATTCCACATAGCTCTTTTATGAGCACATAGGCTTTTAATACATTCTCCAGACTGAGCTGCTATTTGTTCCTGTCCCTGTTGTGACCTTACAGTGAGCCCCCAGTATCTCTTTTTCCCAATTCAGAGTTTGTGCTCTTTTTTTTTTCCCTCCTTTCCATCACTTCCCAGGGTTTTGACTGTTGCCTTCATTGTTTTGGTCGAGAGGGGAGAATTTAATTCACTTTGTTGTTTTCTGTCTTTCTTCACTAGATGGGTAACAGCAGAATAGCAGGGACTCTGCTGCAGAGCCATTATCCTGTGATCAAGAATTCAAAGCACTCTGCACAGCCTCTGGATCCAGTCCCAGTGTGCGTGTGTGCATGTATTCACACACATCCATGTGTGCACCTCCTCTGCCTGCTCTTTCACACTAGCTTGGTAGGGTCTAGGGTGATGCTTAGGGAGTCCCTGCACCATAGTCCAATTATTGTCTGTATTTCTCCTAGGAATACAAGGTGTGTGCATGTGGTGCCTGGGGATGCTGTGTAGTGGTAGCCTTGGCAGTGCTAGGGTAATGGGTTGGACTCAATGACCTGAAAGGTCTTTTCCAACCCAAATATTACATGGTTTTCTTTCTGTGCATTTCCTGTACCCTTTTTTGAAGTAAGAGAAGCTTTTTCCTTTCCTGCAAGAGGTCAGAACCATGGATGAAGGGGGATCATTAAGGTGCCTAAACACCTGGAGAGAAGTAGGAGCACTTCCACTAGGGCTGGGGGTGCCTGGGCTCCTGATTAATTGAAGGGCAAAGAACAGGCAAGGGCAGAGATTCAAGACCCTAACAAAGGGAAACAAATTTCTAACTAATTTTTAGAAAGATCTTGGGAAAAAAAATCCTGCACACCTAGGGGCTTAAAAAAGAGAGTTTGAAAACATCATGGCCACCTTCTCCTCTTGATTGCTTCTTCCTCTTCTCTCTTAGAGAGAAAACTCTATAGCAATGATTCTTAGAAACCTCGACTAGTGCAGTTTTATGTGAATACTTTTATTTGAATGGGCCGCCATTTTGTGGGTGTGACCGTCATTTTGTGGGCGGTGCCGCCATTTTGTTGAAGAGGCCGCCATTTTGTGGGCGAGGTCTCCTTTTTGTGGGCTGTGCTGCCATTTTGTTGAAGGGACAGCCATTTTGTGGGTGGGGTCTCCTTTTTGTGCGCAGGGCCTCCATTTTACAGATTCACAGATGTCAGGGTCTGGAAGGGACCTAGAAGATCATTTAGTCCAACCCCCCTGCCTGAGCAGGGGCACCTAGACCAAGTCACCCAGGAACAGATCCAGGGGGGTCTGGAGTATTCCAAAAGCTGCTCTTGTTGTGGGGGAAGTGAGTGGGAGATCTATGATTGGCATTGTACCGTTTGCAACGTGCAAACCTAGAATTCACTAGGAATGGGTTTAGACTCTTCTTCTGACTTCCTCCCTTCCTTCTGGCAGGGAAATGAGATACTTAAAAGTAGATGTTGTCCACTTAATTCCTCTTTTAACATTTGGATTTGAGGGGAGGAAGTGTTTTCCTGCCAGTGGAGTCTTTAGCTACTGTTACTGAACCATTGGACTTACAACAAAACTCACACCTCGTTCTGACTTTTATGGTAAGGCATTTAGTGTCAAAGGGTATATATGTTTGGGGTTCTTTTGTTGTTGTTTGGGGTTTTTTTTTCACCTTATGATATGAAGTACTACTGCACAAAAATATTCCAAACTTTTCCAGAGGACTTTTTCTGTGGAAAGAGCTGGTACAAAGAGTTCTTTGTTTCACAGGGGTATCCAAACCTGTGGTAAACTCTTGCTCTGTTGTTTTTGTTGGGTTTCTTTTTCCCTTCAGACAGGTGTCACGAAGCCCTCTGACATTTGTAGAGCAGATGGGATGGCATTTTACTGTTGTATCTAGTCAACAGAACCTTACTGACTCACTCCATGGAAAGAGTGGGCCATGGAGCTTTAGAGATCACTTGCTGTTGACTTGGCTACCACACATGGTATTATATACATATGCAGCCATAAATGTTATTATGTGCATAGATTTTAATGTAAATAGCAGTGTTATCTGTTTATGCAGTCACATAATGATATAGATAATTGGATGCATGTAGAATACATGAAGATCTCTGTTGCAATGCTGTCTCTGGGGATGTGTGAATGCAGATGATGCTCCATGCCTCCTCTTCTTCCTCTCTCCCTCCAAAAAGGGATTTAGTGAGTGTCCAGTTTTGAGATTCCAGACACAGGGAGAGTATGGTTTCCAAAATGCTGGCACCTGTGACGGTCAGAGAAGAACACAGCAGTCCCAGTCACTTCTGCTTGTCTTGTCATGTCACCATCATGCTCAGTTTTTGCACACACACGTGTCTTGTATGAAAAACACAGAATAGCCGTTTTGAGTGTAACTTCTGCTAAAGATTGTACACTCCTTGGCAGGTCTGGTTTACACAAGAAAACCACATTTGCAATATGCTTCCAGCATTTAGAACCCAACAAATACATAAACTTCCACAGAAATTGCTTCTTTGAAGAAAACAATTGTTGATTTCACTTTTGGAGGGGTAGTTACGCTGCATTTTATGGTGATTCTAATTGGATATGACTAAGAGGGATAGGAATACCCAAATATTTAATGCATTTCAGTTGGAGTACAAATGAACCAACAAACCCCTTGTCCTTGAGCAGCTGTAATTTTTAGGATTATTGTTATGAAGTGTATTGAGCTTGAAATTCTTGGCCTCCTTGTGCAGCAGCCTGTCTCTCTGTCAACTGTCATCCTCAGCCATATCAGTTACATGCTGCTGCAGCCACTCAAACATTTTGTGTAAATGTTAATATTTAAAGCAGGCCAGTTGGTGGCAAACTCTGAGATAAAAAGAAAAAGAAAGAAAAAGAAAAAGAAAAAGAAAAAGAAAAAGAAAAAGAAAAAGAAAAAGAAAAAGAAAAAGAAAAAGAAAAAGAAAAAGAAAAAGAAAAAGAAAAAGAAAAAGAAAAAGAAACTAGACCGATTCTTAAGAGTTTATTTATCCAACCCCAAGCCCCAGAGCTGAATTAGTTGTACCAAAATACTGAGATGTTGGGAAGCTCTCAAAACCAGGTTAGACAGTGGTGAAGGCACCACACTGACCCCAGGCAATCAATTCCAACACTTTTGTGACCCTTGCAGTTAGAAAGCATTTTCTAACGTTGAACCTAACATCTCCCTGCCCAGCTCTCCAACCTGTGCAGGTCTCTCTGGATGGCAGCACAGCCTGCTGCTGTGTCAGCCACTCCTCCCACTTCGGTGTCAGCAGCAAACTTGCTGAGGGTGCTCTCTAGACTCCTATGATTCATGTTCAGTAGTTATTTTTTAATTCTCTGAGCTCTCTGTCATCTGTAATTTAGTGAGCATATTCTCTATTCTACCAGCCAAGCTGTTAATGAAAATATTGAAGACAGATCCTTGCAAACACCCAATCAATATATTATTTCACTTTGGCTGGCAATCACTGAAAACTAATCTCTGATTTATTTATTTTTTGGTATTATTTTTTTTTCTACCAGTTGTCTACCACTTTATAAAAGTATCAGCTGACTGTGTTCAATGAGATAAAAGCCTTATTAAATCCAATATGTATTCCATCTGCTGCTACTTCTTACCCACTACCAATTATCCTCCAAGGAAGGAAATGAGATTGATTTGACACCATTAATTCTTAACAAATCCATTTGGCTGTTTGAAACTCTTACAGGGTAATAGAGTGGAAAAGATGTGTTATATAACTTGGCTGTGCATCTCTCCACTCCTGTGCTTAACACACACACCCCACACCCCCCCCTAGACTTGAGCTCTCCTCTTCACCAGTCCTCATTTGTAATTACCATGGTGCAGGAGTGAGAAGAGAGGGAGACAGCAGTCATTATTACTACCAAAATACATCTTAAAGCCAAGCCTGGGCATTCTTGGCTGAGTGTGAATAGGTTAAGCTTGTTGGAAACCACCAAGCACACTAAGTAGCTTCTAATACTGTTGAACCTCTGACACTGACATGAATCATCTGTCATCCATGGAGCCTGTTGCAGTCATTCCTACACATCCATAGAAAAACAATTCAGCCATTTAACCTCTGCTACCTAGATATGTTTTCACACACCTCTGGGAAATACTAAGTGCTCAAATACTTTAAAATGCTTTCTCCCGTGCCAAAATCTTTGCATAAATTCAAATCATGTTTGATACATGGCTACCTAAGGGAACAATTGTATTTCCTTCATAATATAAATCCATATCTATCAGTATAATGTTACCTGGGAAATTCTAGAGGGTAAAAAGGTGTCAAAGGATTTGGAGAATACTTTGGGGAGGTAAGGATTTGTCTTTTCAACATGTCAAAATGCAGTCTTTTCTTAGCTCTCTTTGCCCATGCAGTTTACGTATACAAATATAATAAATAAATAATAATAAACAATACATACAATGATGATTTTTATCTCCAGGAGTTTACACTTTTTGTATGAACACCTGAAAGTTGATGGGTAATGAAGTCCTCCCAATACCTTGCTGACAGATCTACCACATGCTTATGCACTTCCTAAATGGCACATGTAATCATGGGGAACCAAAACATAGGTTTTTCAGACTTCTTAGGCTGTCGCCCAGGTAACACACCCCTTAGAATTACCCAGTAAAAACACCCAAATAATTAATGAGGCTGCAAGGCATGTGAAATTAAGTCCTGGATTGTATCTAGCCCAGAGCCTTGTGGGCTCACGACCCAGACCTGCTGCTGCCTCCTCGGTGGTGCAGATGGGAGATATAAAATATAAATATAAAGTGACTCCAGGTCACCTGGCTTGCCCACCAACATACAGAGCTACTGCTGCTATTTCTTATATTCCACTTACCAATACAGCAAGAGGATTTTGTTCCTTTTAGCCAACTCTCACTTCTTTTGCCCTCAGTAACAAACAGCGATGACTTCTGACATGAGCAGAGCTTCTGTTATGTACACAAATAACATCATCGTCTTAGAAGCCAATATTTCAGGGCTTAAAAACACATCTATTTATCTCATTGCCCCAAGTGAACACCCTGTTGAGCTTTCTTCAGCCACCTGACCTTCCCCTTGGTGTTTACACACCCTTGGTGCTTTTATATAATCACTGCATCCTTTCCAGTCCCCTCGGCCTTCATCTAGCCAAGCAATAGTTGTTTGTTTATATTTATTCTCATCAATCTCATCTTCCCACAGAAGTCAAAAGGAACATGTGATGCAATTCTGGGATCAAGTGTATTTGGAACTTGCCAAAGCCAAACTCTCAAGTTACTTTTTGTCAGGCGTATGTTGCTACAGGATACACACTGTCCTGAAAAAGCATATTTGGCCATCTTCAAACACAATTGCTTCATTATTAAAGCCTTGCAAGTGCAAGAAGATGCACTTTTCTTAGAACTAGAGATACCAGCCTACTCATGCTTAAAAAAAAATTACTTCCTTGTAGAACTTCACCAACAGGGAGCCAGTGCAGTTACCTCATTGCCCTCGAGCACTGTTGGATCATCATCATCATCATCAGTGCAGCTGGTTGGGTTGTGGAGGGTAAATTCCTCCCACTCACACCACCGCAGTCACAATAATCCTTCTGTTGACAAACTGCCCAAAATATTTATTGAGAGAGTAGCTTGAAGGTATGTTTTCAGCACTGCTTAAGCCTGTTTTCACTTGTCTGTCTTGCTTGCCATTTTCTTTTAAATTACATTTTGGGAGCGGGTTGGCCTGTGCTTAAAAAAATCAAGTTTCTGATACACAGTTTCTCACTTTAATTAGTTTGACAGGCACCTCTACTTTCCTGCTGAGTTGCCCTAACTGGAAGTAGCTGCTCTTTGGAATTACTCCCCCTCCTTGCTGTGTTATAGGAGTAATAAGTGTCTCATGCCCCTTCAATGAATTTATGGATGTAACATGCACAGTTTCAGGGCTATGGGGAGACGTTTCTTCATTTTTATGAAGTGAAACCTATCATTAACAATGAAAGGTACAGATTGGATACGATTCTCCGCTTCCTAACTCTTGTCTGTGAGCATTAAACAGGTTTTCAGATATTTTTCTGTGGCAATTTGAACCTGATTTGAGTGAGAGGCTCTTGAATGACTGTACAGCTTGCAAGGTAGTGAAGGGTAAGGCTTCTCCAGAAGAGCACAGGCTCTGTGAATCAAGCTAACCCTGCCTGTGTTTACACCCACAGCTGAAATGAATGCTCAGCTCACCTCCATTTTCACAGTCTCCTGATTTCATCACCAGCTTGATGATTTATTTAACATCCCAGCACCTGGAGCCAAGTGATGTAAAAGTCTCCATTTGCTCCTTTTTTTTTTTTTTTTTTTTTTTTTTAAATAATGGTAACATGAACTCTGGCTTTCCTTTTCCAATGAAAATATGAAAATGTGACCTAAGTGCACCCTGATGACTCAGGCAATTGAAGCTGTAACACTCCAAAAGTCTTACTTTAAAAATTCCATTATATTTAAATGCTGGTGTAATTTTCAGCTGCCTGCCATCTGTGAGTTTTGAACACATCATTACAGCAGAAATTGCAACACCACGTGTAACACAACTGCTTGCCTGTTTGCTAGTCAACTGCTGTTTATTTTTCCATAAATTAAGCTCTTAATGCATGTGTCTGGGTTTGCTGGGTGGTGCACAGTTCATCTAACCCAGGAGTGCAACCCTGCAATGGGGAGGACACCCATTTTTTTGCTCTGGTGCTCCAAGAAGTGGGGAGGCAACATTTAAAAGGCAAGGCAGGGCAGAACTTGAGAACTTGAAGCTCTCTTGAAACAGCTGAGGAAATGATTCACGTTCTGTTGTGTTTTGGGACAACATTTAATTGGTAAATTGAGGAGTGGGTGTTAGGTGGAGTATGGAGGAGATGACTTTAGGTGGAAGTGGTCTGTGCTGGAGGAGAAGCTAAGAAACTCTTCTTTTTTGATGTTTTTGTGGGTTGTTTTGCTTTTGTTTTCCAAGCCCCTACCGTTGGCAAGTTTCTCTCACAGGTACTTTGCTGTAATCTTTCATCAAGAGCAGCTCTGGAAATTTGTATCTCTCAGTTGATAACAGGCAGATAACTTTTTTTCTTTGAAGATCTACATTAGCATTTTATAATTGGTTGCTTTTGCAAAGGTCCAATTAAGAAAAGAAAGGTTTCTTTTTCCAGGAAGTATTACTTTCATGAAAGATATTTTATCTTCTGAAGGGGGATTCAATAAATACATCTTCTGAAGTGTATCTATCTATTTATTTATTTTTAAATGGAGCTTGTCACAAAGTGAGCAGTGGTAAAATAGTCCCTGTGTGAGCTTGGCCATTTCTGTTGGTGCTCCTTCCACCTCACTGCAGCAAACTTGGCATGATGTTGATGTCAGTGCTGAGTATGTCTGAAATCCACAGCTCTCCCATGGTGTACCTTATTCTTGGCTTTGGGATGAGATCATCAGGCTCCTTTCATTAGTAATTTGCTAAAAGTTTCAACAGAGGAATCAAAGAGCTGAGAATAAGGAAGGGCTACATTCCTATTAGCAGTTCTGAGGCTTGCTTTCACCTCTGCACTTCCCAGGTTCTGAAATAATTTGGGTTAAGAGCAGCCAAAGGACACTAAGCTGACTAGTTCTGTCCCTGTGGATTCATTAAGTCTCTTACAAAAAAGATTTGTGTGCAACCTTTCTAGCAGATATTTACAGAAAGGATGTAAGAAGTTGAGAAAGGTGCTGTGAATGATAGTGTGGAGACTACCCCTAGCCATCCCAAAGGATGCTGAGCTCCTAGCTGAAAAATTAATTAAGGTTTATAAAACATGTTGTAAAAAGTGCTGCTGAAAACAAACGAGTGCTAAGTCTTTAAACTTTGTCAGGAAATAGAGCATCAAAGCTGTCTGCCCTGCAGCTGAGCAACAGGGCCACTGGTTTGTGTGCTGAAGGCAGGAAAATGAAGGAGAGTCTTGGTGAATTTTGGAAACTGAAGAGACAGTGCCTGACACGGTGTGAGGCAGATGGAGCCCTGATCTGAGGGTGGTTTTGGAGCAGTGTGCTGTGCACCTAAGCAGGATCGTGGCTCCGATGTGTGCTCTCCTCAGCCAGTCGTGCTCCAGCTGCAGGAGCCCCTCTGCTGGCTTGGCCAGTGCTGCTGCCTCCCAGTTCAGTCACGGTGCTGTGCTCCATGTCACGCGGGGATACCGGGCAGGATGGGAGAGGCCTTGGGAAGCACATCTGCAGGCAGGAAGGGAGGATATGAGCCTTTCCTTTCTCCTTATTAGTTGAAAGGTATGCTTCCAGAAGGGCTGTAACACTGTGTTTGGATTTCTTTTCCTCAGACGATTTGTCGTGCAAAGACACAGCCACCAGATCTCAACTGAAGCCTGGCAAGCTTAGCAGTGTTTGTGGTGCCAGCCCAGAGCCTTAGCACTGGTGATTTTCCTGGGTACTGGCATCTAGGGGGATGATGGATCGGGTGTAACGTGGAGAGGTCAGACTTTTATCAGAATAAAGCAATTTGTTTGATAGAATTCAACAGATTTCACTCTATTGTGTTAGGCATATTAGTGTACTGCTTTCTGTCTGATGTGACACAGCTACACTTCTAGAAGAAGAAAAATGACTGGCTGTACACCAAATACTATATGGTATAAATGATGCCTAATTTAAAGGCACTGGGTAAGTACTGCTGCAATGTTTTTAAAACCAGGAAGACTTTCTGTAGTTACATAACTGGCTACCAGAAATAATAATTATACTTAAGTATATCTTCAGCAAAATGCTTTAAAAATTAACTAACAGGTGAGAATTCCATTATGTTTTAGAAGGACTTGAAAACCAAAGTGTAGTGAGGATAAGGAGATGAAATTGTTCCGAGATGGATTGTGACAAATGGATGAGATGGAGCCTGCAAATAGTTAATGGCTGCAGTTCCAATCCAAGGCTGTGATGTGAAACTGTTTCAATGTGATGAGCTCCATCAGGAGAAAAGCTGGGAGAGCTGAAAGGAGATGCAATGGTGTGAATAGCATGTTACACTGTAATCTGGCTGTTGGGAGTGTTAGGGTTTTTGTGGGTCAACTGTAGAGGCTAGCTGGATTGTTTTTTTCCCCTGCACCCTCTGTGCATACAGAGGCTTGCTGATTTATTTCTCTGAAGCTTTGATGTTCTGATTTAGAGTTGATACACTGGGCAGGGTGTTGTTAGTGACGTTGAGAAACCTCATGTGTTTTGTTCACACACACAGAGCTAATTGCTAGACCTCGGAGTGGGAAGCATTTCCTTCAGGTGATGTGTCAGGAGCCCATGAAGTTTGGTGACCATGACACCGTGGGACATGATCCACTTCCCAAGGCAACCTGATCCCTGCGAGCCTCTTGCATGTAGTTTAAAAGTGAATTAAAGTTCTCGGGGTTGCTTGTGGTACAGATTTCTCTGATGAAACACCTTTCCCATGGCTGCCTGCAGCTCTGATTGTCTGGTTCTGATGGCACACGTCAGCTCTTCCACTTTATCCTGATTCATGTTTCACTTTTTCACTATGAAATGCTCTGTTGAAACCATTGTGGCACTTTTGTGTCATGATGCACGCTACTTTGGGACACAAAGATTGTAATCTTTTGTCCTAATGACTCAGAGGTCTGCACTTGACATTTGTGCTTTTCACAGAGAGTTTGGCCTGGTGAAGGAAATCTCCCTAAATCTCCAAGAAAGTAAAGAAAAAGATTAGTTTCTTCACAGCCTTACCTTGAAGATAGGATCTTGCTCTATGACTATCCCTCTCTAAGAAAGTCCATTTCTCTTGAATACAGAAGAGTGCTCTCCAAGTTGGTTAATCCTGCCTGGTGTGTACATGTGGCAGAGTCTCAGTAAGTGCACGCCCACACGTAGCTGATGGTGTGATAGGAGGATGCTCTCTCATGCACAGAGCATCTGCCATAACTGGGTGAAGCTAGATTCACTGCATACGTGCTGGTCATTTCCATCTCATGTGTAGAGATCTGCAGAACAACCATGGGGAGGTTTGTAGCTGCTTTCTGGATTTGTAATTTGTAATTCTTCAGTAGCACAGACCAATGCTGCAGACGTAGCTGGGCTTCAAAACCCTTCTAAAATCTGAGTTTCTGCTTCTTTGAAAACTCCCATACTCTTAACTGTTGTGTTTGTTGGTTTGCTGCTGTTTGTTTGTTCTTTGTAAAATGCCCCTGGGATTTATTACTACAGGACATTGGCATAATTAAAATAGATGAACTTTGTGGTATCTAGGAGTAGGGGGTGTCTGTTGGAAGAAAGGAGAGCAGCAAGGAATGTTTTAGCATGTTGTCATAGTTATTGGATGTCTGAAGATGAATAGATACTACAATTGCAAGACCAGAAAAGGTGGTGGCTTTTGTAAACTGCCTTGGATGTGTTGTGATTCTCTCCTGTCAATTTGTTTCTTACAGCAACTGTTCCCAGAGCTGAGTGATTTCACAACATCCTTTTTTCTTATCACCCTGTTTTTAAATCAAAGGCTTTGAGTCTCAGATAAATTTAAGCCAATTGACTGAGGAGAAGACTGCCACAGCCATGTGTCACCTTCCTGATGAAAGGTCCTGCCTCCACAAAAGGATGACATCATGGCTCAGGAAGCAGCTCTTGGACCAGCACGATTTAGAGTCTAATTTGGTTACTTGCACTGCAAGGCTGAAAAGTGCAGGTACTCCAGAGCTGCTTCTGTAAGTGGTGTAGTTAGTCCTTGCTGCATGGGAGCAATGACCTCACTCAGCAGGGAGTGGCAAGGCAAGCAGGAGTGCTGCCCCTTGCACCTATCTGATCTTAATCTGTTGCTGCCTGAGTCAGTACAGGGAAGGGGTTTTGGCTTTGTGCTGCAGAGCTGTTGATGTGTTTGTGCTAAAGCATGCCTCCAACCTACAGAGAAAGACAACGTCCAGGAGACAGTGTGCACAAGAGACCAGCAGGGAATTTAAAGCCTGTCATCAACAATGTGTCTTGGTCAGATATTTTGAAAGTAGGTTGATGTTACTATTGTTAAGTGGTTCAACATGGATTTCAGAGGGTCACTAAGTAAATTACCCCTGACTAATTAAACCAGTTTTGAGTTATGCAAGCCATCTCAAGAGTACTGAGAGACTTGACTGGCACACCTTATCCTCATACTTCAGAAGCTTATAGTCGTAGACAATTTAAAGGTCAGTTAGTAGAGATTTCAAACCTGCCTTGTGCCTTTCATTATTTCTCATTAGTAGAAAGACATGGAGCTGATGGAGCAGGGCCAGAGGAGGCCACAGAGATGCTCAGAGGCTGAACCAGCTCTGCTGTGGGGACAGGCTGAAGGAGCTGGGGTTGTTCAGCCTGGAGAAGAGAAGGCTCTGGGGAGACCTTAGAGCACCTGCCAGTGCCTGCAGGGGCTGCAGGAAGGCTGCAGAGGGGCTGTGTGCAAGGGTGAAAGGACGAGGGGTCATGGGTTTAAATGAGAGCAGAGGAGATTGAGACTGGCTCTCAGGAAGAAGTTCTTTCCCTTGAGGGTGGTGGCTCAGTGGCACAGGCTCCCCAGGGAGGTGGTTGAGGCCCCATCCCTGGAGGTCTTGCAGGTGAGGTTGGCCAAGGCTCTGAGCAGCCTGGGCTAGTTGAGGGTGTCCCTGCTCCCTGCAGGGGGCTGCACTAGATGCCCTTTGGAGCTCCCTTCCAGCCCTAAGCATTCTATGATTCTATAGTCAATAACATAATGAATTACATAGTGTGCATCCTACAAGAAGGGTCTGTAAAAATGCATTTCTATGCCATCAGTAGCTTAGCACTGTCAGAATAATTTTCCTTTTGTTTTTCTACCTGTGGGCCCCCCACCTCTTCTCAGTTCTGTGTGTGCCATTCACCACTCCAGCAGAAGTGCTTGAAAAAGTTTCATCCCGTTCTTTGCATACCAGTAGCTGAGAAAAAAAATAAATTAAAAAAAAAAGCATTTCCACCAGCTTTTCTCCCTGGTGCTAGCCTACAAAGTAAAATAAGCAATCTTAGAAAAAACCAACCCTAAAACATTACTGGGAATGCAGAGAGAGAAAATGAGGAGCTTTATGCTTTCTCCAGCAACTATTTTTAGCCGTGTTAGCAAACGGTATCATGTGTTGCTCTAGCCCTCCCCGGCCACTGGTGCAGTGCAATTGCTGTGTCAGCTGCGGGGAGCTTGGTGCCTGGGGACCCCAGGGCTAAACCTGGGCCCTGGACAGGAGCACAAGGCCAGGCCCTGGCTTGTGTTTGAGTAGCACAGGGTACTTACAGCCAGTAAGGGCTGCTGGGATACTGGAGAAGCTACGAACTGCTCAAGGATGGGAGCTCTTAGGCCATTTGGTGCCAGCTGTACCCATTAAGTACACCACTTCTCCCCACCCCTTATGCAGACAGGTGCTTCTATTAAATAACAGCTTGATAGAGTCGCTTCTCAAGGCACATCCAAACCCTTTCACTGCTTGGGCATGAGCAGACTCAAGGATTTCCTCGCTGCTAGTCCCAGCAGAAGCTGTGAAGGAGGTGTGAGGTGGTCGGCAGGCTTTGGGTCTTTCCACTGACCTCTCTCCCGTTTCTTCCACCCACAGGCTGTGGAGTTTGGCCGCTGCTGTTTAATGCATTGTCCCCAACGAGCGTGCCCGTGCATCGGAGCACGGGCACTCCGCTCTGTCAGCAGGACGATCCAAGAGCATCCCTACTGATGTCGGTAGTTAGCGCTTACTTCAGTCTAGCGTATGGGGGGAAGGAGGGTGTCACAGCAGGTAGTAGGAGGTATAGATGGTGGCAGCATTTCCTCCCAGAAGAGCCTGGTGATCGGTGATACATCTCTCCTCAGGAGAACGATGCGATTCTGGTCACTTAAGCATCTGAACTAACTGAGCTCCTCTTTCCTTGCCGGACCCGTACCGAGGGCAGCTGGCAGCGTTTCCCGGCCCCTCTTTCTGTCCTGTTAAGACAGCGCAGCTGACTTTACCGCCAGGTGAGACGCCGGCACGGGGAGGTGGGGGGAGCCCGGTCAGCAACGAAGACCCTCCCCGGGCGGCTCCGCGGCTCTCGGGCTGGGGCAGTCGGCGGGGGCGGGGCGGGAGCGGGGCCTTTGTGCCGCCCTGGGGCGGACACGTGCGCCGGGAGAACCGCGGGCAGGAGGGGGCCGGGCGGCGGAGAGGAGAAGAGAGGGAGAGGAGAGGCTTTGCCGTGGCCGGGTGGGCGTCCCCGCCCGCCGCAGTGGCACCGCCGGCCCCGGGCGGAAAGTTGGAGGGGAAGCGGCGGCGGCCTCGGTCGTCCCGGGGCGGGCCGGGCCAGGGGCGGGGCACGGCGGGGCGGGGC
>VYZU01072386.1:0-14651 GCA_013401355.1 Ceyx cyanopectus
GGCTCACTGTTTTCCCATAGAAACGGGTTTCCCTTCAAAAGCCTGATACAAGGAGAGGGGAGGGGGAAGAAAATGCAAAGCTAAAAATATCTTCTGACAGATACTATGACAGCAATGGAACCACAGGAAAATGAGGTAGGAAGGGGGGCTGTGAATGTGTTAAGATCCTGTTTAATCCTTCCCCAGCCACCTAAAAAAATAAACTGAAGGCAGAAACGATACCTCAACATTTCCTTTGTGCAGGAGATGACTCCACCCTGTGTTTTCCTCTCCATCTGATTCTCAGGGAAGGATACCAGCATACATCCCTGCTGTGCTGCCAGGCAGTGAGCAGGGCCCCGGCAGTGGGTTAGT
Organism: Ceyx cyanopectus; assembly: GCA_013401355.1. Taxonomy (NCBI): domain Eukaryota; kingdom Metazoa; phylum Chordata; class Aves; order Coraciiformes; family Alcedinidae; genus Ceyx; species Ceyx cyanopectus. The sequence continues at coordinate 355 of VYZU01072386.1, forward strand.
AGGAGCAGAGGGAGGAAGGAGCTGGTGGGTGGAACCTGGCAGCAGGGCTGGGCTGTGAATCCTCATTCTGTATCTCCTCAAACACAGGACGTGTTTTACACGAGTGAGTCACCTGGGCCCGCTTTCTACCTCATCCCCAACACCTTGTAAAGGAGCATCAGCCAGTGGAGAAGGGGTCGGGGCAGCGAAGCCCAGTGAGGTGGCTGCAGGGTCCACTTACTGCTGGCGGGCAGAGGGTTGGTTTCTGAAAGGGGAATGGAGCAGATACTAAACTGCTACTACATTTCATCTCCACAAAGAGACCAAGTTGCTGAGTAAAACTGCTGACCTGCTGGCAACAGCAGATCTGCAGCTTCAGCCTCATTTGTCTCGTGTTTTGAGGACAATAGGGTCAGACCAGTCTCCTCTCTGTCCTGTCATCACACTGGACCCAGGATGCTGGTAATCCAAACTCAGCTGCTCCTGGACACAGCAGCTCCTGCACAAGGCAGCCCCAGCCTAGGGCACTGGCAGCCCCTGGAGCCTCCAGGGGAACTGGTATTGCCCTCCAGAGGGCAAAAGCCAAGCTATAAGCAGAAAATGGAAATAAATTCCTCTTTCAGAGCCTTATCATCCAGATTTTAAGGCTTTGTCTGCTACTCCCACCACCCTCCCAGAGAGCAAACCCAGAAGCATCCACAAGCATCCACATGGGCCTGCATACACTATAGGCAGGGCACCGACTGATTCTCAGCTTTAATTCAGAGCACCTTCCGCTGTGTACTGGGACTAGCAGACATGAAATGTTTGTACCAAATCACCCACCTGGGGCTCTGGGATGACTGGTCCTTCCCACACACTCCCATGGCCCCCTGGATAGTGCAAGGAAAGCAATCTTTGGCTCCTGTCCCAGTTGTGCAAAAGCTCTGCCCAACAGCTCTTTGTACAGATGCATCCATGCACCCCTAAACAATTCATCTCCCTGGAGTAAGGCAGGGCAAAGGGAACAACTACCATCCAAGACAATGGACATATGGATGTCCTGAGCCAAGCATCCCACTCTGCACCAAGGGCATGCTGTGTGGACAGGAAAGCTGGTGCAGAAAGCTGCCACTGCTTCCATGGTGGAAGGTGTGGTTGCCCAGATCTCCTCCTCTACCCTTTAAGGCACAATTAGGTCCTGGACAACCCACAAGCATTCACCCAAGGGTAAGAGGAGAGATGGATTTGCACTCACAAGGAAATACTGCCACATGTCCCCATCAAAGACTGTCTCCTCCCACCAAGCTTCCTACCTCCTGTAATCCAGGCAAGGTGACATGCATGACAAAGATTGGCTCACTCAGCAAGCTGCCTCACTGCCTGCAGCGATGCTCAACTTTATAGACCTAAATGGCACAGGGCATGCACCGGAGGGGAGCTCCCAAAAGACTGTCCATAAGCTCCAACAAATACATCCAACTCATTCCAGGTTCAAGGGACAGCATGAGCCAACAGTGAGTGTGAGTCCAGGCTCAAACCTCAATGGCCCCACATAGAAGGGGACAGTCAGGACCAGCCCTCCACCCATAGGTCTCCCCAGCGCAATCGCCCTGGCTGTGACAAATCCAGACCTGCTGACTCAGAGCCACCCGACTGCTCTAATGAGAACAATAAGCCATACGGCCATCACTGCCACAGCCTCAGCATAAGCACATTCTCAGATGCCATGTATTTGTAGCTGCACAAGCCTTCCTAAACAGGAGCTTCCGGCAACCAGAGGCTCAGGAACCTCTGCTGTTGCACATTTCTTCTTTTGCATCTACACTTAAAACAAATCCTCAGACTCGTCTCAGACCTCCAAGTGACAGGCACCGCATCACAGTCTACTATATAGCTACACACAGGCCTTACAGGCGCCCACGCTGCTCTGCTGCAAAGCTTAAGCCCGTAGCCAGCCCAGCCCCTCACACACATTCGCTTCTCCAGCACTATCCCAGCTGCCCTCAGGCACCAGGGGAATATCCCCAGTGCACGGCCAGACAAAATTAAGGCAAAGGACACTCAAGTGATGTCTGTAAAACTGGGCAGGAAACTCGGAACAAGCCCAGGAACAGCCAAGCCTACCCCCTGCCCTTTAACCAACAGGTCATTCTCTGTGACTTCTTAATTTAGAAATCGTGATTAGCAATGGGAAAGATTTCTTCTTTTAGGGACAAAATTAATCAGGCACCCGACTGGTCGGTCTGCATGTCTCTGGAAACCTCCTCTAGCAATGCAGAAGTAATCACGAGTACTAGAGCAAGGAGGAACACGGGCAACCCAGCAACACTGGAGTTATACCCAGGACGACAGCTCAGTGCTGCCAGCTGAAAGCAGAAAAGGTTATTCTGCAAATCGATCCTCACCAGGACCAAGATCATCACTAGAACTTAACAAGGAGCTCAACTGCCTGAGGAAGGAAAAATTATTTTTAAGATATTCCTTGTTCTACACCGCAGTGACTTCTTCAGCCGAGATACCTCTCCTGGTCACTCATAAATGGCATGCCAGAACACACTTGCCCTGGATGGTTGATGTGGTGGTGGCAACCATAGCAGGTCCAGCAAGCTCTATGCCTACACTCGACTGGAAAAGTACCAAAATCTTCACCCTGCACAAGCCAAGAACACAGGCAGTCTTTTATGCTCATGCTTTTTTATTAGAAATACAACACTGGCCTTTAAAAACCTTTCTTAGAAGCTTGCTCAAAAACAAAACATCTCCCCCTAAAAGCTTTGGAAAATGTAGATTTCTCAAAAATTGGTAAAAATAAAAATTCTGGACAGTTCAAGATACAACATCAACAAGCAACAAAAACAGCTGGTGAAGAAGACATCATCTGAAGCCAAAGCCAGCCTACTGTCAGCACAAACACAGGCTTTGCAGCTAAGTCTGAGCTGTTTCACCCCCTCTAAGACACATTATACCCCTTGCAGCCCAGTCCAGAGACCAGGGTCCTCACCAAAAGCACCTTGGGGAGGCCCATAAAGACAGAGTCCATGCCTACCAAACTAGACTCTAAACCAAATAGGATTAAAGAGTAATTCCATTCTTGCAAGGATCATCACCCAAACTCAAGCCTTCCCTCAACTTCAACCTCACTGGACTGCAACAAGGGCTTTGCAACTGAAAGCTAGTGGAACAGCTCTAGTCAAAGGGATCTGACATATGCAGAGCCCTCCAGTGGGCCACAAAGGATGCAGAGATCTGCAAGGCAGCCCAAAGGATCAGACCTCGATAACAACATGCTTCCCAAATCTCAAGTTTTTGGAAGCAAAAATCACTTTGGACAAGTCTAGAATGAGAAAGCTGGAGGGAAAGTGGCAGTTACGTGCAGGAAAAAGACCGATATACATGGTCTGGTCTCTTCAGGGATGATGGAGAAGCCACACCTCATCCACAGCAGTGGAGAGAGGCCTGATCAGGAGTCACCTCACACCATCTACAGCTGAATCAAACACAGCTTTTTTTATTGCCTGCTCCTGCAATACATTGTGAATACTTAACCACGCATACCCAGACCATTGTTTGTCCACAGAAGGGTCCCCATCATAACATGCTGAAGGTCGGGCACACCGGAGGGAAACAATACCACAGCAAAAACAAGAGAAACAGCGATTTGTACAGCAGCTACCGATAGATAAAAGGGCCACGCAGGTCCTCGAGTAAAATCTCCCGGGTAACCAGCCTATGGAGAAAATGCTGAGCTCAAGGATACCTCCAGAGCCCACCTCCTTCCATATGACAATACTCCAAAAATAACCACAGAAATATGCGAGGATTCATTCCAAGTTGTTTCTGGCTCTCTCTACATTCTCCGTCTAATGTAAATCTTCTCCCTGAAATTACAGTCCAGCAGCTAAACGTTATTACGACAACGCGCAGCTCGGGGCTACAGATGCCTGGGGCTGGCTCATCCCGCCGCAAGGATCCGGCTCTGGCGCTGCTGCCGCTCCGCACTCCGCGACCTCCTTTCCGGGCGGGAGGCGCGGCCCCTGGTCCCCCCGCGGCCGGCTAGATCCCCGCGGGGAGCCGCGCCCCGCCCTCCCGGAGGGCAGGGAAGGCAGAGCGCGGCGCGGGATGCGCTGCCCGCTCCCTCTCCCTCTCCCTCTCTCCCGCCGCTGCGAGGAGGGCAGGCCCGGCTTGGGAAAGCTCTCCGAGCGGCGGGGCTGCGCCTGCCTGCAGCCCGGCCTGCCTCTCCCCTGCAGACAGCGCACCTGGGGCCGCCGGCGCTGCCGAGACCCGATCCCTACCGCCCGGGCGCTCACCTCGGCTCGGCTGGGCTCGGCTCAGCCCGCTCCGCCGCCGCCTCCTAGGCGCGGCCCACGCCGCAGGGGCCACTACCCCCTGCTAGCCCGCTGCCTGCTGCCTGCCCGCCGCGGCGGGAGCGCGGAGCGGAGCGGGGCGGAGCTGGGCCGNGGAGGAGGAACGGCCGCCCCGCCCCGAGCTGCGTGGGAGCCGCCCCCGGGCCGCGCCGCAGGGTGCCCCAGACCCCTCCCCATCTCTGCGGAGCCTCCTCCCGCCACCCCGTTCAGAGACTTTTGCGGCCCAGGACGCAGGTTTCCTTCCTGGCGGGAGGAGCTTTGCTGCGGCGGGGCGTGTCGGCGGCTTTGGCAGCTCCCGAGGGGCGGCCGACCCTTCCTGCGTCCAAGGGCTGTGTGGGTCGCCCGTGTAACAGTCCCAGGAGACCTCAACATCATCAAGTGATCTGACTTAACGCATTCTGGGTGTGTCAGGGCAAGCAGCGCCCTCCAGGAGATGCAGAGGAAAACGGGCGGCAGTTGCTCCACCACACACGTTTAACCCACAGCACGGGTGCCCAGGGTGCAGGGAGGCATCGGATGCATAAAATCATAAAATGTTTTGTGTTGAAAAGGATCATAAAGATCATCGACTTCCAACCCCTCTGCCATGGCCAAAGGCACCTCTCTCTCACTAGACCAAAAAGCACCAGCCAACCTCGCCTTTAACATTTCCAGGGATGGAGCATCCACAGCCTCTCTGGACAACCGATCTCAGTGTCTCACCACTCTCCCAGTAAACAATTTCTGCTGTACATCAAATATGACTCTAACCTCTTTCTGTTTAAAACCGTTACCCCTTATTCTATCACTGCACGCCTTGATAAAGAGTCCTCCCCAGCTTTGCTGCAGAGCCCTTGAAGTACTGAAAGGCTGCAATTAGGTCTCCCCAGAGCCTTCTCTTCTCCAGGCTGAACAAGCTCAACTCTTTCAGCTTGTCTTCACAGCAGAGGTGCTCCAGCTCTCTGATCATCTTCAGGACCCTCCTCTCAACATGCTCAAGCAGAATCATGTCTTCCTTATGTTGGGTGCCCCAGAACTGAACACAACATTCCATACTCTCACAAGAATGGACTAGAGGAGCAGAATCACCTCCCTCGACCTGCTGGCCACGTTGCTTTTGATGTAGCCCAGGATACCTTTGGCTTCCTGGGTTGCCAGCACATACTGCTGGCTCATGTTGAACTTCTCATCAGCCAGCAACCCCAAGTCTTTCTCTGCAGAGCTGCTCGCAATCCAGTCATTGGCCAGTCTGTATTTGTGCTTGGGATTGCCCCGATCCAGATGCAGAACCTTGCACTTGGCCTTGTTGAATTTCTTGAGCTTTACATGGGCCTACCTCTCCAGCCTGTCAAAGTCCCTCTGACCTTGGCATCCCTATCCTCCAGCGTTGTCAACCATCTTACACCCTGCACAGCTTGGTGTCATCAGCAAACTTGCTGAGGGTGCCTCTATCCCACTGCCCATGTCACCCATAAACAGCACCAATACTGACAAAGAGGAACACCACTCATATGGATAACTATCTGAAATTACACCCAACTGAAGGTCAGCAGGCATTGACAGCATTTGAGTACTAGGTCCTGTTCCTTGGGAAGCAGAGGATGAATGTAGTGGGAGGCCTGTTTATCCCTCAGGATTTCAGGGCTCCAGAAACACAGGGATAATAAGGATTTGAGCTGATGTCTCTGAAAGGACATCTCAGTCCCAGGGACTTCTTAGATCTTTGGATCCACTCAGACAGCCTGAAGGAACCATGGCACCAAAAGATGAAAATGTTTTCTTTGGATGGAAACATTTGCCTGGTTCTTCTGAAGCTGAAGCACTCTGAGCTCACCACTGTGTTCCCATTATCCAAAACATGAGGGGAGGAAGTTTGCAGGACCTCAACATGAGGAGCTGTGCTATGGGGGTGGCCATTTCTCCCAGATATCCTTAGCCTGCAGGCACCTCCATGCCTCCCTGTGGGCACAACGTTGTAGAGGGGGATGGAGCTGAGGAGCACACAGGGAGAGTCTCACTAATCCCAGCTGGCAGCCAGCTCCCCAAGCTACACAAAGGGCCTTTTCATGCCCTGCATAAACAAGTGAGAGCCATGAAAGGTTGTTATCACAGAGCATCAGCACTAGCAGCAGCTCAGGCAGGGATTCCCAAAATAACCTCCTCCCAAAAGCACACAGACATGCACACCCCTTTTTCCATGCTGCTGGGCTTTATGGAATAAAGGGTTTAGGTGCATGCAGCTCCTCTGCCGAATGCTGTAGCCTGAGGTTTGGGTGCATGCAGCTCCTCTGCTGAATGCTGTAGCCTGAGAACTGGCTCACAGGCAGGGCTTGACCCCCATGCCTGCCAGGGAACACATAGGTGGCGGTGTACCAGCATGCACATGCATGTGTCTGCACACATGTGCACCTTCACCTTATGGGGCAAGTGAGGAAGAACGGAACCACACTTCAACTTTTGCTGCATGCTTGTGTTTGTAAGTCTGATGAAGGATGCTTTGTAATGGTGATTAATAACTGGCAGTTTCCTTGACACTGGTATTGCAAGGGCTAATTAACAGTTTGCTCTGTGCTTGGAAGGTGAAGCTCTGAGAGCTCCAAAGTGCTCTTTCTTGGAGGGGGTTTCTCCTTCGTAGCTGCACCTATGAAGCTGGATCTCCAGACGCACCCATATGTCTCCTATCCTCTCCAAGGTAGAGCAGGTTTCCATGCAGAAATACACTCAAGGGTCACTGCTGGAGGATACTCTTTGGTTTCCATCCCATAATGCCAGGCCAGAGTCACTGCAGAGTTGAACTATAAGAGGAAAACTTGCTGCAGTGGAAGAGTTTGAAGTCTCTTAAGGAGATCTGGGAAGAGCCTGGTGACCAAGCCTGTCCTAACATTGAATAATTAAATATCTGCAAGCCCTTGCATTTTGCCCTTCCTCCTTTATTTGTATGTGTATTTGTGTTTTCTTACGTTGTTGTTTCAAGTTAATTTTGCTGGACAATGCGACTCTGGCCAGGAGATGTTCACTTGGGATGCAAAAATGGCCTAACTCCTGAGAGAGGGTTTCCCATGCAGCTGCTGGCCAGCAGTGAGCAGAGCTTGCAGGCTCCTCCGTTCACATCACCTCTGTGGGAGGCTCAAAGGTTTCCCTCGTGCACTGTGTGGTGACAAAGGTGTCCAGTGTCCAGCAAGCAAGAGGCCGCTTGGTGCTGCCTGGTTTTGGCATTTAAAACAACTGACTTTTCTGGAAATGTGTTTAAATTATCTGAAAAAATAACCAAACAAATGCCAGCTCTTTTACCTTTCTTTAAATTCTTTAATTTTTCAATTAAACTCCCCAAAATCTTGTGCAATTTACTCTTCTTCAATGTTTTCTGGAAAAAAAAAATAAATCTTACTGTCCCCTCCACACCACCCTGTCTGCAATGTGTGCCAGAGCAGGTATACTATTGCTCCCATCCCTGCAACAGGAATCTGAGAGCAAAGCAGGAAAACTCATTTGTCTGTTACTAACCAGAGGGTCCAGCACATGGCAGGGTGATCAATAGCTCCCAGGAGATTAGTTTTCAAATTAAGCTCTTTTCCTCATGTCAGCAGGCAGGGGTCTGTATGGCCAGCTATGCACATAGATGGCTTTCTGTGTCTTCAGGACCGTTGAAGACTTTCAGATTTTATCTTGGTGGTAACTGGAAGACAGTTCAGGCTGGGCTGTTTGCGTCAGAGCAAGAGGATGGAAGGATTCACTGGAAAAAAATTTTCTACACCTTCTTTTGGAATCCTTGGCTTCGCAAGGGAATGCTCCTTGTGGTGGGTACTGGGGAGCCATACCAAGGCTATCTGTGCTTGTAACTCTGCCAGTGTGGTCACCCACTGACTTATTTGACCCCAAATAAAAGCAAATCTAAAAAATTTCCTCCATTTTCTTTTACAGTATGACAGAACCTGACTCACTGATCAGAAATCAGTATTTTTCCTTTGGATGACCTGAAAGATGAAAATAGGCCATAATAATCCTGAAAGCACTGCACAGAGCTACAATTGCAAATAGTTTTTGCAACAATATGGTGCAACTTCTCTCCTCTACAAGGTCCCCACAGATTCAGCGCATCATGGCATGGGAATGATGTCACATGCAGCACAGCAACTGCTGCTTCAAGGTAAAGCACCTATTCAGCATCACCCCTCAAAGATGCACACTGGTGGAAGGACAGAGGTGAAAAACCTGCCTGAAAGGGCAATCTGAGCAGCCAGCTGAAATGCCTTTTATTTGTAAATGAATGTTCTCCCTCAAGCTTGGCTCCAATGTGGTGGGGTTGGTTTTTTTTCCAAGAGGTTCCTGCTGTTTACCCAACTTTCCAGCTGGGCTTCTCCAAGGCACAAAAAGGCAGGACCTGTCTGAGTTTGTACAGTGAGTCAACAGCTCAGCAGGGGATTAGAGCCCACAATCCTGCTGGCATCGCTGCCTTGGCTCGAACCACTGGACCATGCAGCCTCATTTTGTTCCTGGTACTCTCTACTGGTATGTGGTTTGTCAGGAAAAAAAAGCCTCAGTGGAGCTAATAATGGAGGCACTTTATAAAGCAGTAAAAAAAAAAAGCCTATCTCACTCCAGAGCTTTGTCCCAGTCACAGTAGTGTAGGGGTCAGGCTTCCAGTGTGAGTGGGAAGAGCAGGTTTCATGAAGGCTGCAGGGAAGGAAGCTGAGGAGCAGACCCGGACGCAGCCAGAATGGAGCCCTGACACCCATTGCTCAAGGCAGACAGCCGTGTGCTGACACACCGTGATGAGCCACCCTGGGCCAGCCCCAGATCACAGAGGATGAGCAGAGGCAGCCAAGTCAAACCTTCCCTGACAGGAAAAGTCCCCATGACTCACCCTCATCGCTGGAGACCTGCCTTTCCTGGAGTCCCACACAGAACAAGAGTCCCTTTGCACTTCAGAGGACCAATACACTAAGCGATGGCAGAAGTACTGCTAGATAACAGAGCAGGCAAAGACCCTGCAGGGAAGTGCAAGGGCACAACATGCTGCTTGGAGACCTACCTACAAGATGAGGCAAGTGCTAGTGGGCACTGGGTACCAAGGCAGGACTAGCCACGGGCTCTGGGAATTAGGAAACCAGCCCCAGTGCTAACCCCTGTATGACATCCTTTGCTCCTTTTGTAGCCATCACTGGATTACAGCCATGGCTAGATTACAGCCATCACTAGATTACAGCCATTGCTAGATTACATCTATTCCAGAGAGGATTAGCAGCCAAATCCCCAGCGATAGGCTTGTGGATGTACCACCAATGACATTTGTGCCCATGGGTGGGAGGGCAGCACAAGGACTGTCCTGTTCCTGTGATGCAAGGGAGACTGTCTGCAGTCTGCACCTCACTCTCTCCACACAGCCTCCAACCAACAATCCCAGCCAGGATCATCAAATTGTCCCACGTGCAGATGATGCAGGAACTCTGCATCCTCCTGAGGCCCCTGAGACAAAGGCTGCCTGCCCTGTGGGGCTGGTACAGCCCTGCGCCATCACTTATCTACTGTCATGCCCATTCTGGGCATCCCTGGAGGTGCCACCCCCCCGAAGTGTCTGGCCAAAAAGGCCCTGGCTCCCCCTCTCCCTGGGTATGACCATCTGTCCTGGTTTCACTGGGACAGAATCAAAGCTTTCTCTGGTCTGCAACCCTTGAGCAGTTTCGAGTTAGACGGTGCAGCTGCCCCAGGCTAGTTCCAGATGTATCCCAGCTCAGTATGCAGGAGGAAATTTGCTGATGAGGAGGAATCGGGGAGGGAGGGTGGGGTGTCTCGGGCCTCTGATCCCAATCCTGCTCTACCTCCTGCTCCCCAGGGCTGCCTTCCCATGGGCTGTGACCTCTGTACAGTCACTGTGTTGAGTATCACTTCATTTATTTTAGACTGGCATTGGTATTAACATTAATTTTACTCTTTGATTAAGTCTGTTTTACTTTCAGTCCATGAGTCTCCTCTCCTTTCTCCTTTTTTCTTATTGGCTTGGGGTCACTGCCTGATAGCGCAACTGCTGTAGCCCTGGATATGGGCTAATTATAGATACTACCCCAACACCTCAGAGGACATGATTGAAGCCCCAGGATCTTGCTGAGCTCTCCTCCTCTGTAGTCCTGGACAGGAGTAGCTCTTCCCACAGAGCCCACTCCCACAAGCTGCATGATAAAGATGCCGTCAAGTCCTCAGTGAGGGCGCAGGACCTTTGGCCTCTACCTCACAGATGCCATGGGATAAGAGGAGAATCCTCCCACAGGATGTGACCCCACTGAGACATGGGATCACAAGCCCTCATCTGAGCTGAGAAGTCACAGCTGAGGAAACAAACCCTGTTTTGTCCCAGATTTCTGCCTTCCTGGGCTCCAAAGAGCTTCTACTACAGCTTCTGGCATGAGTTTCCCCTGGCCCCTTGGCCAAGGGCACGGAGAGCAGCAAGCAGCCTCCCCACTGCAGCTGTGGGTCTGCCAGGGCTCAGCCCCCCACACACTGGGAGACCAATTCAAATGCCTCCACAGCAAATTTCCCTGGCCCAGACACCCTGGCAGCAGCACATGATGAGATCCCAGCCCTATAATTTCTCATCTCACAAAGGGTCACAAATAATATTTGGAAAATAAAGATCTGTGTGCACTTAGCCCCTGCCAGGGGTGTCCAGCATGTGGCTGGAGCCTCTCCCAGCAGTACAGGATCAGGCTTGAAAGTGGGGGTCCTCTTTTCAGGATATTTATTTGCATTGCTGAGACCTTCAGGCTTATGCCAGCTTCACCTGATGCTGCTTAATGGGACCACAGTGATGAGTAAGGTAGGGGGCTTCAAGGACAGCTCACCCCGGTGCCAGTGTTGCTCCCTGCCCAGGGCTCCTGTGGTTGCCGAGGTCTTGCTTGAGCACTTGCAGACAGTGAAAGGCTTGCCTGAGTCTGGGTTTGGGGCTGAGCACAGGCTAAAGAAGAAAAGCAGGAGGTTGTCAGGGAAGGACCAGAGCCATGGAGGCTTCACCCCCCCAGCTGGTCACCCTCCAAAGCACACTGCTGACAGGAGCAAAGGGGCTGTGTGACCATGGTGCAGGGTACACTGGGCAAAGTGAGGAGCTGCATGAGGCACCTTTCCTGATCTCTAGTCCTGCCCCAAACGCCCTGGGTGAGGAGCTGGGAACCTCAGAACTGGTGGCAACCACAGAGACCCTGGGCTCAATGACACACCCCAGTTAACCAGTTTGAGGGATGGATGTGGGCATTTGGTGCTTGTTTGGATCAATCAGGCCCATGCTGGGAACTCTTCTTAGGTGCTGGAGCCTGGTGAGGAGCCCAGCTGGGCAGCAGAGCTGCCACTGCATTCAGGTGGCAGAAGGACTGCCAGCCAATGCTGACAGATTTTAGGGACACATTCCTGTCTTTCACAATGAGAAGGGCTGGGCATCACAAGTGCCAATGATCATCTGGTCAGGGGGACCTACTCCATCCCCTACATATCTCCCATGCTAAGCCAGTGTCTGAAAGGTGTCAAGCAAAACTGGGGTGTCAGGCAGAACAGCAAGTCCCCACCTCCTCCCTTGGGATGTACCCTGCAAGTAACTCATCTGAGCAGGGTCTCATCATAGGGTTTCATCATCCTCAGCAAGTGTGCTTTCCCTGTCCTGGAAGAGACTAGTGTGAGTGCCAGCTTGCTTTCTTCAGGACTAGGTACAGGAAGATAATGGTTAATGGCCTTCATGTGTGGGCAGAGTTGGCAGGTTTTGTGTTGAAATTGCTCTCATGGACAAGTCCAGGTCACTAGGGTTAGTTAGTCGAAGAGTCAAATTGCTTAAAGTCCTGACATGTTAAAATAGAGGCTGTTGTATAGGAGACCTGGACCAGATGTAAACACCAACACAGAAATGCCAGTTCTCTCTTTGCATAAACCAGTTGGACTGGCTTGTGGGAATGCTGGAAAATTAATTCTGCCCTCTCAGCTTTGGTGCTGTGCACAAAAAGCCCATTTTCATCCCCTGCATTTTTGCCCACCTGTGTGGTAGAAGTGACAGTGCCAACCCTGACAGTGCACCAGGACTGGGTGTCCTCCAGGCAGCTCTGCAGGCAGCTGCACCATGCTGGAGGCCAGCACTGACCCTTCTGGCCAATGAATCAGCAGATGAGAACCAGACTAAATCAGGCTGACACACTCCTCCTCCACAGCACCACCTGGCCTCTCGCTTTCCTGGTCCACCCGCCAGCGCTGGCTGGCATTTCTTACCAGCTCCAAAGGCCCTGCAGACACATTGATTTATTTGGGCAGAAGAGAAAGGTTAATGGCTGGTGCTACAGAAAACAGCCGGCAAACTGCGTTGACTCAAGGACTGTGCTTTGCAGTGCTGCAAGGGCTGGAGCAGGATGGAAAACTCTCTCTGTTCCTGCGAAGCATAAGAACATGCCCTGTGAAGGATCTGCAGGTCTGCCCATGCCTCAGAAACATAAGCTCTCCAGTAGCAGCTCCAGCATCCCCACTGTGGAGCCATACGTGCTCTGTCTTTTGTCCCGCTGAGCCTCCAGGCCACACACACTAGATGAGGAACGTAGGCTGCCAAGATCTGCAAGCAGTGATCCCACCCATGTACATGTATGGTGATGCCTCAGCAGGTCACATTGCACATACCTGCACTTCAGAAGGATTCAGTGTAGGCTGGGATGCATGTGTCCACCTAGACCTGATGCCCTAGAAGGGACATTTTCTGTCAGAAGCCCTCAAAAATACCTCTCAGAATGTCAGACCTTGAGCACAAGCCCACAGTGGGCACTGGAGCAGAGCCAGGTCCTGTCTCCTGGCTCCTGCAAAGACAAAAGCCAAATACATCAGAGGGACTGGTAAGAGACTTGTCCACCAGGCAGTTGTGGGACATCCATGTCCTGTGGAAGAATGGGGCCCAGTTTCTACCTGCTAGGTGCTGATTTATCTTCCAAAGGGAGAATTCCCTTCAGAACACCACTTTATGTTAGTTCCGGGTAAACCTCTCCTATCTCAGCTGCAGAAGAGGGATCTTCTCTAACTGCAAGAGCTCTTTGCAGCTGTAATTGCTGTGATAAATATGAGCTGATCTTTTTGAATAAGGAAGGGTTTAGAACCAAAGTCAGCATTATCACCTCTTAGAAAATGCTGGTAACAATATTTCCCAGGTCAGCTTTTACCATGAAAAGATTCTGAGGGGCAAACCAGCAGCTCCCTGCTGTCACATTTGCAACCCAGGCCCTGAAGCTCAGAAGCAAGGCAGAGGAACTGAAATTAGCTGGAAAATGACTCTCAACCAGCCTTGCTCAATTGCCATGAAAATTTAACAACCCAAGCACAAAGCCTCTTTGCCTGTTTGCTTTTTCCATCATGGCCAAGAGAATGGAAATCGAGTAATATTTTAACATGTTAGTAGTAAGGGAGGGGCTGACACCCTGTGCCATGCTGCCACCACCAAAGGGCAACCCCAGTCGGTCTACTTATGTGGTCCAAGGGTCACCACGTGTCAATGGTTTGTGAATGGCCATCAGTGAAATGCGAACTGGAGTGCAAAATATTCTACCCCTTTGTACTGCTGTTCTGCACAGCAGAACCTGACCCACTTCCAGGTTTATGAACTTCTGGGTGACAGCTCTGCTTTTAGAGACAGCAAACAGAAACCTGGGCATGCATTTTTATTCCATGATGAGGGATTTGATGATCACAGCTGTCAGGGAGCTCCCACCTGATGCCTTCCACAGAATCACAGAATGTTAGGTGTTGGAAGGGACCTCTGAAGATCGAGTCAAAACCCCCTGCCAGAGCAGGACAAAACTAGAGCAGATCAGGCAGAAATGCATCCAGATAGGTCTTGAAAGTCTCTCTGGAGAGTCTTTTCCAATGCTCTAAAACTCAAAGAAGTTCTTCCTCATGTTGAGGTGAAACTTCCTGTACTTCAAATTAAAACCATTCCCTCTTGTCCTATTACAAGGCACCAGTAAAGAGAGGCTGTCCTTGCCTTCTTGA
>VYZU01072387.1:0-10500 GCA_013401355.1 Ceyx cyanopectus
AAATTACACTTTCTCCCCAGTAATCAGGAGGCACAACTTCCTTTAGAAAAAAATCCAAAGTGAATTAGGTCGTTGGTCCAAATACTTGTAGGACAACTCTGATTTTCTGTGATGACATTTTTACATCTTCATATGACACGACCATGAACGTGGTTTTATGTAGTCCAGAAATGTGGGCTGCAAAACATGGAGAGGTAGGTTAGTCAAAGGCCAACAGCAGCAACTACAGCATGATCTGCCAAACCCAACTTCCCTGTCAGAACAGATCAAACTGCATTTTCCACATCCTGAAACCCTATTCTTATCCTTACTACACTGTGTGTGGAAGAGTAGTTACAGACAGAAGCTGTTTATCTGCCCCCCACCCTGCCCCAATTCTGAAACATCAGGCAAATTCTGGGCCTAGTAGCACACTGTGTTGAGAGGCCAGTCATTTATGACAGCAAACTCCTAACTGAGGAGAATCAAAATAAGTTTGCCTGAGGATACCTTTCATTAAAATGGAAATCAACTAGGACAGCAAGCAATTTTATATAAAACAAAATCTAGAACCAAGAAAATTAGCTGAGTTAGATAAAGTAACACCAACAATAGTCAAACTGACCATTTATAGGCCACCAGTTCTCACTGCCACCCACCCTAGCTCTCTGGGAGAGACACGATGCACTTGAGCTTTTTTGGACCTCCTAGAAAAGTTTCTCCTGACCTTGCTGCCCAAGTGCTGCAGATCCATTCACGCAGCCCCACTGGTGCATCACACTCTCAAGTTGAACAGCTTTTGTCCTCAAATGTGGGAAAACCACCCTCAGTAGTTTCAAGCAGTGAAATACTGTGACCACAGAGAGAGCACCAAGGAAAGCACTTTTGTTAGGAAAAGCTTTCCTAGGCTCTCTACAGCTCCCAGACTGAGCCGTTCCCAATGGCCTGACACAGCACACTGCCAGACAGGCTCACAACGCTGAACTGCTCCCTGTCCCACACCAGCCAGCTGCAGCAAGCTGTCCCAGCAACTCACATTCTCCGAGGGGCAGTACTGGCGGGCGTACCACTCCTGGCTGTAGAGGCAGATGATGACACCTTGCCCCAGGAAAAGGGAAGTCCACATGATCACGTTCCAGATAGGCCCTTTCCGACGGTCATTAAGGATGAAATTGAAGACCACTGGAAAGAGGTGAAACAAGAAGTATCATTCAGAAACTAACTCAGGACTGAAGAATCAAAGATCTACTGACTTCATGGAAGCATTTAGGTTGGAAGAGACCTTTAAGATCAAGTCCGACCATTAATCCAGCACTGCTAGCTCACCACTAAACCATGTCCTTCAGCACCATATCTACATGGCTTTGAAACCCCTAATATCCCTAAAATAAATTTGCCAACAAGCAGGCCCAACTGTATGTCTCTTGCTACTCAGTTCTGTTTGTGTTACACTGGTGACCAAGACAAGCTGACAAGAGGTGTTCTAGAATTTGAGCACTTGAACTCAAATCCCAAATTGAAACGCAAGAGCTCAAACTTCTAAATGGGCTCTCTTCCTCACTACAGTAGCAAAGTAACACTTGTATTACTACATTTATACAAAGTATTATTACTTGCTTTCTATGTGTTAGTGGCTAATGAATAACTGGCATCATTTTATAGAAGGGCAAAGCAAGCCTGTTTAAAAAAAAGAAAAAAGCCACAAACCCCACAACCCACTCACACTCTCTCCTGGTAACTTACTTCCAAAGCACATGAACAGGAAAAAGAGAACTGGATAGAAGTAGCCGAAGCAGATGCTCAGAACATATTCGTGCACAAGGGCTGATACTGTGAAGACAGACAGCATAGCTGCTGCCTTGAACTTCTTACCAAAAAACTGCAAGAGAGAAGAATACAAAGTGTTTGCTGTGATTTTGTTTTGGTGCTTCTGACACTGGGTTGTGGTTTTTTACCTGAGCTTAACAATACCTGCCCCAGCCAAGAGGTATACAAACAATACTGAGTGTTTATAGACTACTGTGGATTTTAGGTGCTTTTCTTCAGGCTTATTTCTGGTTAGTAACTCAGGCTGAGCCCACTCATTAATATCTACCATTGCTCATCAGAATAATGCAACAGGAGTTCAGGCTGCTGAGTCAGACTTTACACTCTTCCACCTCAGACCCACATTTTGGGCACATTAAAGACTGGAAGATGAGCAACCGATATCTAAAAGCACCATAGATACCACATCAGCTGAGGCAAGACATTTTTGTGCTGCTTCTTTTTGTGTTTATTAATGGACAGTGATGCTGCATCTTGACAAATGCACTGTCTTGCTTTGTGGTTAAAGGTTTCATTAACAAAAAGAATGCATCTGCTTGTTACTCACCCAAAGGAAGTCCCTGTAGGCATAGTAATAAAGCCAGTCATGTACCACCACATTCCAAGTTCGGTAGTAGTTTGCATAGGAAGTGGAGTTCCACCAGTCCTGAAAGCACAGTTCAAAGAATATAGCTCTAATTAAGCATAAAACATTCTACAGGTCTCTTGGATAACAAGTTGGAAAATATTGATCAGAATAATACCAAGCTTACTTGGTAAGTCATTAATACTAACTTAGTAAATGTAATAAAGTTGCACCATGAAGTAATGCATTTTATTGCACTGTCAACTTCCTACTCTGAATATCAAAGTTTGGTTTTATCCCCAAAAGGGATAAAGGAATAAAACCAGAGTTGTGGGGAAGGTCTAGTGGCTGGTTCTGTTCATGTGTAAGGTGTACTACCTTTAAACCAATTCAGGCTGCCAAGCAAACATCAGATCAGTTCTACAGCACAGCCCAAAAGGAATGCTTCCTTTAGTAAAACAATAGTCTTTACTTTCCTCCTCTCTCCTTTTCATTAGGAAAATGAATTTGATGACATTTATAAAGCTTGTTTCATAGATTGGAACTCCTGCTTCTTACCTTGTAGAACATCCTATCTGCAAAGCGCAGCATCTCAGCAAACGCATTGAGCCAACAGTGAAGGAAGGCGAAAAAAACCAGGAAGAGAATCAGCACACCTAGGAACAAGGGGGAGCCAGAGCCATTTTGTAGAGTTTTCTCTCAGCTATAAGCAGGAACACTCAATAGTCAAGACTGTTCTTAGAGGCACTGACACAGATGAGTTTTGTACTACCTATACAAAAAGCAAAAGCTTTTCAGTTTCTCCCCACACTAGGCCATGCTTATTCCAGAGGGCAACAGCAAAGCTGCCTCAGAGCCTAGAACTTGACTTTGAAGACCGTTAAATTCAATCCCAGGCTTTTCTTTTGTGCTGCTGATGCTGAAGTCTGCCCACCAAGACCTCCTCCTTTGCTGATCTCTGCCTACCCTGAACACATAGTATGAAGCACTTCTCCTCCCACCTCTTCTGACAGTCACTCATAAAGTTGGGTCTCACCTGGCAGGATGGAGTTGAAGATGCAGAGGACCAGCCCTCGCAGATTGAAGGTCTCTTGACTACTGTTGCGGAACTGGGGAATGCAGAGTCTCACAAAGATGTAGTAGGCATAGAAAAGTGAACCAAGCACCTGGACAAAAAAAAAAAAAAGTAGTCTTACTCTATAAGAAAGGTACAATTAACACCTCACCACATGACAGCTCTAGGAAAGGAAGGGCAGCTGCTAACACAAGTAAAAAATAATTTATTTTATATTGCTTCTGATAAATGTTACAGCAGCAGGCTGTGCTGCCATCCAGAGAGTCCTGGACAGGCTGGAGAGCTGGGCAGGGAGAAATGGAATGCAATTTAACAAGAGCAAGTGTAAGGTGCTGCATCTGGGGAAGAACAACCCCATGTATCAGTACACGCTAGGGGCTGATCTATTGGATAGCAGCTCTGGAGAAAGAGACCTGGGGGTGCTCGTGGACAGGGGGATGGCCATGAGCCAACAATGTGCCCTCGTGGCCAAGAAGGCCAATGGCATCCTGGGATGCATTAGGAGAAGTGTGGCCAGTAGGTCAAGGGAGGTTCTCCTTGCCCTCTAATCTGCACTGGTGACACCCCACCCCGAGTACTGTGTCCAGTTTTGGGCACCCCAGTTCAGCAAAGACAGAGATTTACTGGAAAGAGTCCAGCGCAGGGTTAACAAGATGATTAGGGGAGTGGAACATCTCCCTTATGAGGAGAGGCTGAGCGAGCTGGGGCTGTTTAGCCTGGAGAAGAGGAGAGTGAGGGGGGACTTCATCAATGTCTATAAATATGTTAAGTGTGATTATAGAGAGGATGGAGCCAGGCTCTTCTCAATATCTTCCAATGACAGGACAAGAGGCAATGGGTGCAAGTTGGACACAAGAGGTTTAAGGTAAACACAAGGAAGAACTTTTTCTCAGTGAGGGTGACAGAGCTCTGGAACAGGCTCCCCAGGGAGGTTGTGGAGTCTCCATCTCTGGAGACACTCAAGACCCGCCTGGATCTGTTCCTGGGTGACTTGGTCTAGGTGATCCTGCTCTGGCAGGGGGGTTGGACTGGATGATCTTCTAGGTCCCTTCCAACCCTTAACATTCTGTGATTCTGTGAAATGTCTCTAAGGGTTCAGGAAGAAAATAAGCCAGAGCCATCTGTAGCAAACTGACAGCCAGGAGCAAAATCACTTTGCCTTTTCTACTACTGCAGCTCTCCATTTCTCCCAATTCTATCAATTCAAATGATGACACAAAATATTTGTGCCCATGCCAAAGTAAGTGGGGAAAACATGAACCCATGCTTTGAAAGTTGAGGTGACTACTCTTGACTGCTGTAAACAAAGCGTGTGCTTTGTCACCCTCTTTTGTGAAAGGGTAAGGAGCCAACAAGCCTTTCCATGCCTTTGTTTTTATTAGTGTTTTGCTTTTTAAAACATGGATGCATTGTGTGACAGTAAGAGTTTCAATCACACAAAGCCATGACTTGGAAATGTATCCATAGGAAGCTACTGAAGCTCACATCACATCCAGAAGTGTGAAGATCAGGTCACCTTAAGCTCAAATAAGTGAGACCTGGAGTCCAGATCTTCAGTGCTATTTCCAAACTGGCCTGAACACATGCCACCAGGCAGCTGTGCCAGAGCAGTAAATACAACCTCAGTGTTTAGAAAGAGGGACAGAGCATGGCTGTTGCTCCACACACACAGCTTTTCCTTGTATGGAATGGACACTAAAGGCTTGTTTAAGCAAGGATTTCGTTTTTTCCTTTGACACAACCACTAGTGCACCAAGATCCCTGTTTCTGTTTTTTTTTTTTCAGTGACCAAAAAGTTCGGGTAAAACCACACCAAGTGAACAGTGACTTAATGCCAAAGGGGGAACTGCTCAGCAACACAGTTAAGATGACCTCCAATGGTGCATTTCTCCAAAGGCTGCACTACTCACCTGGGCAAACTTAGTAGCTACATAGCCCCATCTTATTGTGGGATTCCTAGGAAAAGAACACAGAGGATCAGATCTAAATAGGGTCTCAAAGCAGCAAAAGCCTCCCTTCAATTATTTATTTTATTTTATTGGCCACCTATACTCTGAAAATCCATGTTTGGGTTTTTTTAATTCCAGAGTTCTTAATCTCCTGACATCCAGGAGATGTCTGCCCAAACTGCTGGTTCCTCACTTTTAACTACAGCTGGAAAACTATGGCAATTCCATAAATGGAAAAGTATCTGGAGGGCAGCATTATGCAGTTAGGTAGGAGGTGGTGATCTGTCTGGTAGTCACATAAGGGATTGCTGATTTGACACTGGCAAAGTGCAACCCAACAAAGTACAATGTTCCATTGGTCTTGTTCACAGTACCTGGGATAGTTGTCTCTGTAGATGAGGGTGGGAGCAAAGAGGAAGTAAAGGTATTGAGAAATTCTAGGAATATGTACTGTGCCTGGAAGAGGGGGAAATAAAAAAAGAACATTGCAATCTTTTTACTCACTGACAGTTCATTTGCCCCGATACCCTTTAAACATTAAACATTTAACTTTAAACCCTTATCACCCCAAAAAACCTCAGTCCAGAACTGAAGGGATAGAATTTTCAGAGAATAAATCCAACCAGACAGATCAGATGGAATTGCCCTTCCATGAAGCGCAGTGACCAAGTGCGGGTGACTAAGAAACAGGTAGTGTGGTGGTAACACCTTGGCCTGACAATTCCTCTCTTCCTGAGGAGAATGAAGCTGTAAAGCCTATACCAGCACATGGGGTCATATTCAGCTCTGGCATGCCTTCCTGAAGAGCTTCTGTGCTTCTAGGGCTGCTGTTCCACTAAAGCATTGAACTGGGGGTGGCCAGGCAGTCTCTACACGTCTTTTGCTCTTAAAAGCGGAAATAAGGAATCTCTGTGAAGCAAGACTTAGTCATAGAGATGACCTGGACCTGAAAAAGTCTAGCTCATTGCCTATCACCAAATGAAAAGGTTCAGACTGAAACAATGGTGCAGAAGTCAGTCTAAAACCTCAACACCTGCCCATCCAAAAGTTGCTTATTCAAATCCTACTTGCAATTCATGAGGGCAGCCCAAACCAAAGGAGGGAAAACAAGATTTGGGAATGCACTGCTATCAAAATAAACACAGGGCAAGTTACTCACCGGACTTGTCCTTTGCAGAGGACAGGACTCTGGGCACATTCTCCCGAATGAATGAATGAGCCTTCATAATAAGACGAACCTGTAAGACCACAAGGATATCAGTTTAATACTCACACTTTCCCAGATTCCCAATATAGTCTGGATCAAGCATTTTAAGGCAGCACTTCCAACATCTTGGTTTCTTTCCAATTTACCCCTTTGACAAGTGAAGGGCTGCTTTCTCTGCCCACAAGCCTGTTTAACTGACAATTTAAACCACTGTAGGGTGCAACATGCTGGGACAATCACAGCTCAGGAGTCAAAAACACTTTACACTCCCAGGACCACAGCATTATACAAGGATTTAGAACACCACCAGCATGTCACCAACCAATTAATATTAACTTAAAACTGAAAGAATAAACCCAACAGCTTCCTTGTGACCTATGGCACAACAGGTTTTTTTAAATTGATTTTAAGCATTTAGCACCCACAAGACAATTAGAAATAAATGTAATTTCAGCCTTGAAGTACATTCAGAGAAAAAAAAACCACAGTAGAATTTTAAATAGAGGGTAAAAAGCTAAGTGGTTTTCCGGTGAAAATGAAGTTTAATATCTACCTTTTCTCACAAGGCTTTCTGCCTGTAAGTCTGTCTTCAAGTCAAAAACTCCATCCACAGCCCTCACTTCATTTAATGAATAAAAAACCAAAACTTGACTCCTTCAAAAAAAGGACCCTTTCCATTTTTGAAAAAAAGGTTCAATATATCCAAAGATACTTGGTAGGGACCCACCTGTTCCAGTATTACAATGAAACGGGAAGCTGGAGGCAGGGCATAGGATACAGCAACATAGGTTGGTGCAAATCCAAGCCCAGCTGTTTGAAAGAGCGTGAACAACATCCCGTAGGAGAGCGAGCGGATTGCACGATGAGAGGAAGCACAGTAGCCCTGGGCCCACCAGACGAAGAGGTTGTATGGAACTGCCACAGTGGCACAGAACATGCACAGCCAGGTGCAGAAGACAACGGGGAACTTTCCAAAAACAAAGACCAAGAGATCAAATCCAAGGACCAGCCTAGAAGGCACAAGGGGACAAAATCCATTGTCCATTTCTTATTAGAAATACTTCTACTCCACTAAGCAGCTACAAAAAGTTTCCACATTTAATGGTTTAACAGCTTACACAGAAATGACTGGTGATTTTGAGGTCAGGAATAAAGGACTGTCTCTGAAAGATTTAAGTGACCACCTACAAACACAGCAGAAAATCAGATATGGACTCATGCCATCAACACTGTCAGGCACAGCCTACCTTCAAATCCCACAGGGCTTAAGCACAGCTTTGAGATCAGCAAATGCTTTAAAAGTATGGTCAAGCTCATCCCTGCTCAGAACAAGCATGTGACGGAGGATCCACTGCTAAAGCAGGGCTGTAAAGAGCTTTTGGGGAACTGTCCCAGGACATCATCACTAGTACATTAAGAATCAGTTCTTTCCAGGAGTTTAACACCAAAAGAGGCTTTATTTTTTGCCACCTCTGTAGGCATGAAGTATTCTAACATCTAATACTGAAACCTAACTTAATTCTGCTTTGGGATAACAGTAGGGATTCCCCATGGATACAGTTTAGAGGTCACTTAATGGCTTAGGGTCATTAGATGGTCAGTCCAAATATGTCCAACTGAGGTGCACCAAGTATTTTAGTTCATTAATCAAGCTTAAAACAGAAGGACTTAAACAAAAGGATATTCAACCTCACTGACTATCAAAGGCACCAGTGCTTACTCTACACATAAGTAGCTCTTCCAAACAAAGGTCAGAGGAGAAGGTAGTACAGAGTACCCCAATGCAATTTATTTGTTCTCATGTGCAGACTCAATGGCCAACTGGATCTAAACTACAGATCTGAAAACACATCTTTAATTATTTTTTAAATAAATAAAACCAAATATTTTTTGAAGTAATTGGGGAATCCATCCCTATTGCTTGATTTTAGAGGTAAATACCTATTCCCCCCCAACATCCACACTATGTCCACACAATACTCAATAGTGCACCAGCCTGTTCTTACACCTAAACAATGATTATCAAGATCTAGCTCTAGTTTTGTACACGGATGATCAGATAATCAGCAAGATAAACATGCAATCTACTTGTGTACTCAGGATACAGCTTGCCAAAAAGATACTATTTACAGCAAAAAGCAAGTGTGAGGAAAGCAGCCTTTCACAACCTTGCTCAGAACTGTCTACATGTAAAGCACAATCTTAAGAGAAGCTGTGCCAATCTTTGAGATTTTTTTCCTCCCCAGGAAAGCCCAAAAAGTTATTTTTTGTTTAGCACAAGTACAGTGTCCCAGAACTGTCATTTTTAAACAGAGGAAGGACTGCTGAAATATTTCCAGTCTTTCTAAACACAGTCAACTCAAGCAGCTGAAAACCACCATTTCATTAAAGGATACAACTGAAGTAGTCCACATTCAACAATAAGCCCACTCTCCCTTTTGCTGGCATAGTGATGAACTAAGCACAATAGGCTAAACAGTGCTGGATGCAAATTCTCATGGAATACACCAGTCTGCAGGATTTTCCTAGTATCTAGCTATCCAATCTGAAGTGATCATAACCCCTCAGCAGGAATTCCAGTCTATGGTTTAAGTATGTCAAGCTGAAACCTTCCCTTCCAACAACAGCCCAAGGAAGGATTCTCCCTTCTTTCTACACCACTCTGCAGCTGCATGCCCCTCTGGCACTTTGGAAGTGAGCATTTCCCAGCCCTGGTCCCCATCTTTACAAAGCACTCTTACCTTCCTTCATCAATGAAGTCTACTAGAAGTGTGCTGAGGATGAAGACAATGAGAAGAGCGATGAACATGTGGTAGATTGTCCTGATGTGACTCACTTCAAACAGCTCACTAAGGGAGAGAGACAAATGCTATCAGGCCATTCACACAGCACAGCAGGCCTCCCATATGTCAGCTTCCAAAGCATTTCACAGTGAGGGAAGATGACATCACTGCCATCACAATTCAAGAGACTGAAGTTAAGGCATAATTTCAGTTGCAGTCTATACAAGCAATTCCTCAGTTTATCCTCAAACAAAGAATAATTAGCTATGATCTTAGTGGTACTGAGAAGACTGTAATTAAAAGTTTACATTTGAGGAAGCCTGGAAGCTATAGTAGAGATGTTTTAGAAAGAAACAGAAAAGCTGTTAACAGATTAGTCCACAGGGGTTTGAACATACAATTGTGTGTGGTGGTGGGGAGAGTACCTCAAAGCAAAGACTAGTTAATTTGTTATTGAGGGTATTTTCAGTCAATTTAATGGAAAATGAGAAGTTAAGTTACTTACTCTAAGAGGGACCTTCTGGCAGTAAAGAACTTCCCATGGTCTGGAGGGGCTCTCAAGGTCCTGCAGTCAAAGAAAAGAACATGAGATAAAGGCTTCCAGGAAACATAACCTTGTTATGAAAACAGCTTAAAACCAACTGACTTGGCTTTGTGCAGTTCCTTCTCCGAGGAAGAAGCTGGGAAGAGGGAGGCTGAAGATGAGGAATCCAGGAGTGCTGATTTTGCCACCAAACTGTTCACAAATTCTGTGAAGTGACTGTCCACCTCCTTCATGAAAGCTGGCTTCAACTGCTGAGAGAGTGAAAACAGAGCAGAAAGTTGTTGAAACACTCTGAATACATTTTCATAAATATTTATATTCCCTTTTATCCCAGAGCAGGACAGAGCAAGGCATCAAAAGATCATTCCTGTATCAGCTGACAACAGCTGGAGTCAACTCAGACAAGATCAGGGGCTTCTCCTGTGCTCTTCACACACCTCAGGCCAGGGCACTTTTGAATAATATGCAACACAGGAGCAAGGTAAACATACTAATCTGGAGCTACAGGTGTTTGACATTTTATGAACAAAAAGATCATAAATATTCATACTGATCAGTATGGTTTTCACTC